>CAUYLG010011690.1:0-83795 GCA_963573385.1 Cacajao melanocephalus | reverse complement strand
TCTAGATCTCTAATATTTTTAAGCCCAAACCCCTTGGACACTGCAGCTCTTTTCAGTTTTTTGCTTATATACAGTTCATTCTTTGCAGCTAATTAAGCCGAAGAAGCCTGGGAATCAAGTTTGAAACCAAGGTTAATAAAGTTCTTTGCCTAGTATTCAGTTTTATTTTTTATTTCATTGACACCATTCTGTACACAGTAAACAAAATTGCTTATAGAAAGCTAATCATGGCATGTAATATAGCTGATAACCTTTGGAATTTGATTAAAGATTTAAAATCACAGAGTAGTGTAACAAGTGGTTTAAAGTTGCCATGTTTGAAAACTTTTCTCTCCAATAATCTTAGTGCTTCCATGGTTTATATGGTGGGTGTAAATATGAGAATAGAGTATTCCTTAGTGGATAAACAGGTTTTTTCCCTTGATGTTATCTATCTTTATTGTAAACATATGTTAAGTGCCTTTTATGAATTACCTCAGTGTTATGTATTTCTCAACTTGTGAAGAGCTAATAGCTCTATTTTGTAGATAAAACCTGAGGTTTAGAACTTCTAAAAAGTAAAACTAATCTCCAGATCCCTTCTTTGTAGGATATTTTATAAGGTGACTTGGAAAAGATAGTGTTTAGAATAGGAATGGCTCCTGGGTCACTGTCTTTTCCTTAAGTGTCAACACTAATAAATGAATAGGGTTAGCTTTTTATTTAATAAAAATGTTAATGTACAGTAAAATTGAGCATATACCGTTGTAATAATTTTAACATGTAATGTCTGCCACCATAATCGTTGGAACCAAAGCAGTTCCAAACTCTCATGGAACCAGATAGTTGCATGGTCCCAGAAAATCCCTCAACATAGTGTTATTTTAGCGATTTTTACAAATTACAATTAAAACAATGTGTAATCTGAACCAAGGCCAGTTGATAAAATTGTCTTAGTTTCTACTCGTAATGATAATTCATTTTAAAATTTCATAGTTCGCAAGTATCTTTTGAAAGTACTATACAGCGGTATCTAAAAGTCAAACTAGGGAAAACAAAGTTTTGTGTAAACAGTATTTGCACATATTTATATCACACTATTTTCCACAGAGGATGTGTATCAGTTCTGTTGAAGTACACGACTACAGTGAGAAGAGTCCTGAAATCTCAACTGTAACAAAATTATACTAAATGCACATCTCCAGACTCATGGGTCAGGTTGAGCTGTACTTTAATCATGCCTGGTTCCACAATGTTGGCAGCACCTGTCTGGGACACTCAGCTTCCTGGCAGAGAAGATAGTGGGTCAAGCGCTGGCTCTTAAAGCTGTTAACAAGCATCATTTGTTACATATATAACTCACCAAGTGGAATGGCTCAGCTGGAGAGCAGTGGCATGAGGCCTGAGGATTTGTGTTTCTGACAAGTTCCCAGGTGATGCTAATGCTACTGGCCTACGGGCTGTGCTTTGAGTTGCATGATTGGAAACATTCTTAGCCCAAGAAGTATTGGGGGTGACTGACAAGTTTGTGGAGAATGCCACTATCTGAATATCTTTCCAGTTTCATCAAGGCCTAGAAGAAAGGGACTATCAGAAGTGCAATTGATTTCCAGGTGAGGCCTGTCCCAGTGTATTTTGCTTATTGGACAGATGTCTCAGATTAAGCCCGTTGCGCCTGTACTCAGCAACTTCTTTCCAGCAATCTAAAATTATTTCTTCAGCTCATTATGTAAATAAGGGTGTGTGTTGGCGACTATGGATTAATAGGGAAAGTTTTTTTGTAGTCTCTTCAGTATCAAAATAGGGTTATGCTACAGTTATAAAGGACCAAAAGTTTAGTTACTACAAAGGTTTGTCACATTTGAAATTTGTGGTTTGCCCATGGTTGGGCTCCGCTGTACTTCAGAAACATCTTCTAATTGGAACATTGCCAGTCTCATGATAGGGAAAAGATGGCGAACAATCAACTTGCTCTTTCAAAGTTATGCTGGGAAGTGATGCGTATCATTAATAAACTTCCTCAGCCAAAGCAAGTCACATAGTAGTGGCTGTGGGACTGGGGAAGTATAACCCTCCAGGGTAGCAGATATTTTTTAATAGTAATACAATCTACCATGTCCTTACAATTTTTCTTTTAATTGTCTACAGTCCCTTTAGCTGCTGTTAGATATTAAAAGCACTCTACCACTTGTTTTGTGTCTTTGCTTATAACCCCAAGAAAGAGCCTCATTGTATAGATAAGAAAACCGTCTTCAAGAGGTGAAATTATTTCAGATCACACAGCCCCACAAGTGTTAGGATGAGATTCAAATCCAAGTCTGCTTTTCAAGTTCACTACCTACTGGAAAGAATTTTAGTCCCTGGCAGACTAGAGGGGCACACTGGAGCAAACAAATTTTCAGCTGGAAACTGAAATAGACATCTGTTTTGATCTGAGAGTTCTTAGGATTAATGCCCTTTATTTATTGGAATAATTGAGCTAACATATGTTTGTTTCATTCCCATAACCCTGTGGTGCACAGAACAGAAAGCTGCATTCTAAAATTTGGAAACAGATTTAGAAATGAGCTGAAAGTAAGATTTTGGTCTGATTTCTACTAATCATTTTTTTCTTCGTTAACACTGGATTCATGTTCTTCAGTAGCTCCTCCTTCCCTCTGCCATCCCAGTAAGATATGTATGTCTGTTTGTACATACACAATTTTTGAGAGAAATATTAAGGCAACTAATAACAGTTTTCAGCTTTTCCAAAACAATGATTAGAAAAGTCTTCTATTCACATAAGTTTTCATCGCTCCAATCAGCACAGTCTTGAATGCCATTTTTGCAGCCAGTTCTGGGAATGCAGGCACAGTCAGCAAAGAAAACAGTATCACATCTCTAGCCTGAACAGTTTGGGCACTGTAAAACTAGACAATTTTATTTATTTTTAAAGCCATAACTGTTAAAATGTCAAGGTAGACTGAAAAAGATTATTATTGGAAAAGAAATAGCCCCCTGGATCTTAAAAATATTAGTGAAAACTGCCCAGCAGGAAAATTGCACATGTTTATTAAAGATTCGACATGTTTGGGTGAAAGAATTTGTACTTTGAAAAGCCAAGACAAGTACTACCCCTCACTATCAGCCTAAAAATAAACATACTGACATATTACATAAATAAGAAAGGGTCCCTTTGAGTTTGTACGTTCAATCAGCAGGGAAAAGAATCAGTGCTAATTGGCAGCTCGCAAGAAGAAAAGGATCTCTTTATACTTTTAGTCTTTATTTGTCAGAGCATTGTTATCTGTAATTCCTATGTCTACCCCTCACGATGACCAGACAAAGGGCAGGAAATTATCTATTTAGTGTATTTCTGATAAGACTTTCAGATACTAACTGGGACCATTAGGTATTGGAATTGCACGGATTGCCATGGTTTTATGAGATTGTGGGGTGATCAGGTGTCTGCCCGGTATTAAACCACCACAAGGAACAGAATGAAGGGAGGAGGGAAGGAGGAAAGTGAGGGAGAAAGAGCAAAGAAATGCAAAGGTTAAACAATTTTTTGAGAGGCAAAGCATTCAACAGACTTATTTGGTCTTCACCAACATTTCTAAAGAAATATAAAATGAATTTGATAGTAGACAAGAGCTGTCTATCAAGATTATTTCCTTTGGTAATCCTTGCAAAACTGGCTATATTCTTAGCTAGAGAATTCATCTAGTTTAAATATGCACAAGCTGCTGGAAATGATAGAATCTTAAAATCATGAATGTATCCTTAAGGAAGGCTTGTAAGTCTTAGTTAATTTATGTGATTGAAGTATAGGGGTAGCCACTCTAAGAAGCCATTAACAAATTAATAACATATTTTCATTTTTACCTGATTGATCTGAGCAATCACCACAGTCATTTCTTGTGTCACACACCTTGTCCATATATGTCCAAGTCTTCTGGTTAGGACATTTGAATATCAAGTTTTGTGGGAGACTGTTGGGCATTTGACCTATATTAGACAAAGGCATTAGTTCTAATAGAAAACATTCATGTACGATAATGTTCTCATATAATTCTGAATTTTAGTTATTAGTTGCTGATGACTTTAAATTTTGATTACTTGTTCGCTTACCACAGTAGGTGGCAGATTCATCTTCCCCTTGACTGCAGTCTAGTTTGCCATTACACAGCTGGGAGGGTGGCAGACAAGTGCTGAGGTCCTCGCACAAGAAGCCCAGTTGCTGTGAAGCTGTCTTACATTGCCGATGTAAATCTGGAAGATTTATTTTTATTTATGTATTTATTTATTTATTTGAGACAGAGTCTCACTCTTTCTTCCAGGGTAAAGTATAGTGGCACAATCTCAGCTCACTGTAACCTCTGCCTCCTGGGTTCAAGCGATTCTCCTGCCTCAGCCTCCCGAGTAGCTGGGATTACAGGTGCTTGCCACCACATCTGGCTAATTGTTATATTTTTAGTAGAGATAGAGTTTCACCATGTTGGCCAGGCTGATCTCGAACTCCTGACCTCAAGTGATCCACCTGCCTCGGCCTCCCAAAGTACAGGTATTACAGGTGTGATCCACCGCACCCGACCTAAATCCAGAAGCTTTATATGACAAGTATTAAATATTGACACATGCATTCATGACTATGAACATCAGCTTTAATAACAATATGCCCCTCTTCCCCCTTCTGTTTCTTACCATCGTTCTTTTTTTTTAATGAAGCTTTAGCTGTAACCATTCTTCTTTTCCCCATTATTTCTCCTCCCTCTTTACTTTCTTATTCTCCCTCATTCCTTTTTGTAATACTACTGTATGTGGGCAAACAAGTGTAGACTCAATACTGCCGGAGAAGTACTGGAAGGTGCCTGGGAGAGGGTCCATAGGCCTGAGCTCCAGTTTGAGCTTTACCATTGGCTGGTTATATGGCCCCCCTCCATTATTTTCTCAGGTAGAAATGAGAGCAAGGATAACTCTGCTGACTTCATGGGGATACTATGAGTTAAATGAGATTATTGTTTAAATGCAATTAGTCTACCCATTCAAAAAATGAATGGGAGGTAGTCAAAATAATGTGAAAGGTATTTTTAAAAATTTCAAGTGCTATAAAATTAGACTGTGGAAGTTAAGATGTTAATAGCTCATTGGTAACACTGCATCTCAGACATACTTACACTTAAATAATATATACCCAGAAAATTCCAGATTGGTGTGTAGAGTTATAAACAGGCTGGAAATACTTTAGGTACCTGATTTAGAGGTGGTAGAGGGCTTGGTAAAGGTGTGTTTTACATTTTAAGTATTTTGTAGTCGGGACTATGTTGACAATTAAAAGGCAGATAACATCAGTTTATATCCCTTAATCTAAGAGGTGCTTGGCATTGTGGTTTTGGGAACAAAAACCATTATGCTCTGATAATCTGAAAGAACCTGTGTCAGTTTTTGTCCTCTGAAAAATTAACATCAAACTAGATTAGATGTGAATCTAACTTGGAGGATTATAGTTTGGGGAGAAAGCAAAAGTAGGCAAGGGAACCTACCCTGATGCAGTTCTAATGCCTATGAAAGGAGGGGGTTAGTGAAGGTCTGTGTAGGAAGTCTCAGACTACAGCCAGTTCTTTTTTTTTTTTTTTTTTTGAAACAGAGTCTCGCTCTGTCGCTCAGGCTGAAGTGCAGTGGCGCAATCTCAACTTACTGCAACCTCCGCCTCCCGGGGTCAAGGAATTATCCCACCTCAGCCTCCTGAGTAGCTGAGATTATAGGCATCTGCTGCCACCCCTGGCGAATTTTTGTATTTTTAGTAGAGACGGGGTTTCACCATATTGGCTAGGCTAGTCTGGAACTCCTGACCTCAGGTGATCTGCTCTCCTTGGCCTCCCAAAGTGCTGGGATTACAGGTGTGAGCCACCAGGCCCAGCCTGCAGCCAGTTCTAAGAAAATTCCAGGCAGGGCAAGGTAGAGTCTTTGAGGCAAAGTCTCCCATTAGCAGAGTCCCATGTCTTGAGGAATGGGTAGCATTAGCAACCCCACAGTGCTCAGTCATTGCCTGGGGACCACATGGGGAAGAGTAGCCTTGGCATGAATGTGGTGGTAGGTCCAGACAGGTGGTGGCTGGGACTGTCAGTTAATGGAGCTCCCTGACACAGACTCTCTTGAAGATCTGAGCAGAGCACTTCCATGCACTATAGTCATTAAAATATTCAAAATGCCTATAGGGTATTAAGCTTGAACCTGATTCATGTCTGTAGCCCTAATGCTTAGCACAGTATTTAGCACATAATATGGGCTCAGTAGATGCTTTTCTGAATGAATGTTCAAAAGGTAAAATGAGAATCCAGATCTCACCCTTTTGTCCCATTGTGTAGAATCCTACTAACTCCCAAAGCTGACTAGGATCCTGAGTCCAAAACTGTTCCCATCAGACCAACACCCTAAGCCTTAGGGGTTTTTTGGGTTTTTTTTCATGGCAATTTGATGAGTCAGTTCCCATGTATCAAATCTATCACTTTCTCTGCACTCCATTTCTTTCACTGAAACTACACAAATGTTGCTTGCTTTTATAATCTCAAAATCCTTCCATGGCTCCACTTCTGGCAGCATCAAGGCTTAATTCTTTAATCGATATGCATAACTGAAGGCCTTTGTCCAATAAGCATGTAGCAGGGCTGGGATTAGAAGGATGTTTCTTGCCTTCAAGATGCATTCCAGAACAGATAATTACTGCATCATGTGGCCAGGAGCTGGGTTGGTGTTTATGCAGGGTTTGTGGAAGCACAGAGGTGGCACACCTCGCTCAGTCCGAGGACACCTAAGATTAGTCTTAAACCCTTTATAAGCCAGCCGAACAAGCAATGGAAGAAGGGCATCATGGCAGAGGGGAGAGCATCTGCCAGAATGTGGCAAGAGGAAGCATGGTGTTAATGTGCAGATGTGTGTCTGCAATGCAATTCAATGCTACTGGACCACAATCCTCCTTTATTTTTCACTCACCCCACCCACTAACTACTCAGTGTGATTTTTCACCTCTCTTCCTCCCAATACTTCAAGTATGATGTAAGGCGAAGTCCTAATCCTTTATATCCCACCGGAAGGTATACAGTTTTCATCTCTGACAGACCTCTTCCCAAACCTCAATCTGAATCTGAACCCTTCAACAAGGTTTGGCTCCAGTTCTCGCTTTCATGACCGTGTCCCTTCAGCACCACTTCTAGCTGATTTCTCTCAAATTACTGGAAATATGTATCATCTCACTCCACCTAGTTCCTGGTTGTATGCTGTTCTGTATTGCCCACCACTGTTTCACCTGTCTCATCACAGTGGAAACTCCCGGAAGGTGGAAACTGTATCCTGGCTTCAGAGTCAGGCTCACCTGGATCAGAAACCTGGCTTATTAATGTATTTGCGATATGATCTGGGGCAAGTTGCCTCCCTCCACCGACTCTCAGTCATAATGGTGATAGCACCCTGCAGATTTGTTAGGACGAGATGTGTGAAATGAACAGAGCAGTGGCTGCTGCCTTCCTCACGCTGAACATTATCGGTAGACTCACCCACTGTAGAAATATATGGAGTATAAATATACTCTTGTTGGTTGAGTGAATTATTGACAGATTGGTAACCCAGAAGTGACACATACTTGCAGGTTTTACAGGTATTCCAAAGGTGATCCCAAGACCAGTCACAGCGGCGATCACGCCCAGCAGAAGGACCGCCATGCCGGAAGTCAGAAGACATTGCCTGGTGGGAGGCCAGCTGTGATCTGTCACCGCAAAACACATAAGCACAAAAGAGAGTCTTCATCACAGGGCAGAGGCTCACAGTGGGGATACAGTGTTACCTAATCAGGTGCTGTCCAGGTTTTCTCACTGCGCAAGGCAGAAGCCAAAATTGTAAGACCTTGAGTATGTGCTTTTAGTGATAGTGGTCCTTTTCCGGTCTTCTGGCAACCAGCCTCGTGATGAGTGAGTATTGCTCCCCTCATAAAAAGGAAGCTTTACAATGAAGAAAGAGGGCATAATGTGGTGAAGTGACTTAACAGGTTTATGCTGATATAAACGGAGCCCAGTCTTCTGGTTCCTATCTGGGTAGGGCTGCTTCTACTGTGCCATTGTTTCCCGGGCCCCACCCCAGACCTGCAGAATCAGACTCTTTAGGGGTTGGACCAGGAATCTGCACATCTTCTGAATACCTTGAGTTGTCCTTAAACACATGCAAATTTGAGAACACAGCCCTATACCAAAGATGCAAGCCTGGGCAACACAGTGAGACCCCATCTCTACAAAAAGTTAAAAACTAAAAATAAATCAGCTGGGCGTGGTGCTGCACCCCTGTAGTCCTAGCCTACTCGGGAGGTTGAAGTGGGAGGATCACCTGAGTCCAGGAGGTTGAAGCTGCAGTGAGCCATGATAGAGCCACTGCACTCCAGCTTGGGCAACAGAATGAGATGGAGTTTCAAAAACAAAACCAGGCCAGATGTCGTGGCTCACGCCTGTAGTCCCAGCATGTTGGGAGGCTGAGGCGGGCAGATCACTTTAAGGTCAAGAGTTCGAGACCAGCTTGGCCAACATGGTGAAACCACATCTCTACTAAAAATAGAAAAATTAACCAGGCATGATGGCATGCGCCTGTAATCCCAGCTACTTAGGAGGCCTCAGCTTGAATCCGGGAGGCGGAAGTTGTAGTGAGCCGAGATCACACCACCGCACTCCACCCTGGGTGACAGAGTGAGACCCTGTCTCAAACAAAACAAAACAAAACAAAACAAAACAACAAAAAAAGCAAAGATGAAACGCAGACCATGATTTTGGGATCCAATTAGACATGCCAAAGGACAGTCAAACATTTGCCATCTGCTTGGTGGTTTCTGGAGTAAGCAATCATGAAGAACAGGAAGAGGGAGCTGCTTCCGCCTTAGAGTGGCTTGGCACCAAGAGCAAGAACTTCCCTGATCAGTTTTTTTGGCACACCATGAAGAGAAAGAGTGCTCAGACCACTCGTTATTTTGTTTTATTATTATTATTTTTAAATAGAGACAGGACTTTATTATGTTGCCAGGCTGCTTTTGAACTCCTGGCCTCAAGCAGTCCTGTCACGTTAGCCTCTCATGTTGGGATTGTAGGCATGAGCCACGGCACCCAGCCTCATGATTTTTTTTTTTTTTTTTTTTTTTGTCAGTTACAGCAGCACTACCTTTTGCAAACAACGATATACACCTTTGATATTTCCAAAGCGATCCATTGGCCAGAGTTTCTAAACAACTCTGAACTTTCCTCAGGTGCTGAGCCTGGAGAGTTGTG
The DNA here is from genome assembly GCA_963573385.1 of Cacajao melanocephalus. Classification (NCBI taxonomy): domain Eukaryota; kingdom Metazoa; phylum Chordata; class Mammalia; order Primates; family Pitheciidae; genus Cacajao; species Cacajao melanocephalus. The sequence continues at coordinate 74,538 of CAUYLG010011690.1, read as the reverse complement.
GGATCTCTTGGTCCCCCACCTAAGGAACTAGCTATCAAACCCCCTTTTGGGTAAACAGTATATTTCAACAGAAAGGAAATGGAGTGGTGTCTTTTCATAAGAGCCACTCCTAGACTCTAATTTTTTGTCTCTTTGGAACTGTCAAATACACAAATTAATACTTTTAGCTCTATCATCGGATAGTGCTTCAGAATTAGCAGCCCTGTCACCTAGCTATGGATATTCACATTCTTGGTGAAGAAACTTAGACTTGAAGAATCTAAGTGTCACAGCCTGTCAGTGGTAGAAACAGGGACAAGGAGGCAATCAGACACTCCCAGTCTATTTGCCACACTAAAAAGCCCTGCTGAAGATTCTCACTCTGCCAGACCACAAGGACCCTGTAAGCAAGGCCTTGCTCCTTGAACCAGATCTGGGTTCAGTGTTAGTTTATTCTTCCCACAACAGCTATAGCCTTTAAAATGGCCTTACTCTCTCAGCTGGGCACAATGGCTCTTGCCTGTAATTACAGCACTTTAGGAGGCCAAGGTGGCAGGATAATTGAACCCAGGAGTTTGAGATCAGCCTGGGCAACATAGTGAGACCCCGTCTCTACAAAAAGTTTTTTTTAATTTTTTAATTGGCCAGGCATGGTAGTGTGCACCTCTGGTCCTGGCTACTCGGGAGGCTGAGGTGGAGGATTACTTGAAACTGGGAGGTCAACGCAGCAGTGAGCCATGATTGTACCACTGCACTCCAATCTGGGTGACAGAGTAAGACCCTGTCTCAAAAAAGAAAAAATAACATAATTGCCATAGGGAGAAAGAAAATAAAGGTTTTTACTCTTGACTTAGAAATCCTACTTTTTTTTTTTATTGAGACAGAGCTTTACTCCTCTTGCCCAGGCTGGAGTGCAGTGACGCGATTTTGGCTCACTGCAACCTCCTGCCTCCTGGGTTCAAGTGATTCTCCTGCTTCAGCCTCCCAAGTAGCTGGGATACAGGCACCTGCCACCATGCCCAGCTAATTTTGTACTTTTAGCAGAGATGGGATTTTACCATGTTGCCCAGGCTGGTCTTGAACTCCTGACCTCAGGTGATCCACCCATCTCGGCCTCTCAAAGTGCTGGGATTACAGGCATGAGCCATCACACCTGGCCTAGAAATCCTACTTCTGATGCTCTATTCTAAGCGTATAATTGGATATTCGCTAGAAAGCTTTAGACATAAATACTTTTTTTTTTTTTTTTTTTTTTGGAGATAGGGTCCTGTTCTGTTCCCCAGGCTAAACAAATTGCAGTGGTGCGATCACAGCTCACTACAGCCTCAAACTCCACGGCCCACGTGATTCTTCCACTTGGACTCCCAAAGTGCTGGGATTGCAGGTGTAAGCTACAGGGCCCAGCCAATTTTTTTTTTAATAGTATAATTGATAATAGGAAATACTAAATGCTAAATAATGCTAAAATACATATTAAACAACTGTTTACTAAAAGGGATCAAAATAAACTACCCTACTTTATATATAAAAGGTTCTTTTTTGTTTTTGAGATGGAGTTTTGCTCTTGTTGCCCAGGCTGGAGTGCAATGGTGCAATCTCGGCTAACCACAACCTCCGCCTCCCGGGTTCAAGCGATTCTCCTGCCTCAGCCTCCCGAGTAGCTGGAACTACAGGCATGCACCACCATATCTAGCTAATTTTGTGTTTTTAGTACTTTTAGTGGAGACAGGGTTTCTTCATGTAGGTCAGGCTGGTCTTCAACTCCTGACCTCATGTGAGGTCCCAAAGTGCTGGGATTACAAGCGTGAGCCACCACGCCCAGCCTATAAAAGATTCTTGACTGTGTAAAACAATCATATGAAAACACTAAGCAAGAAAACAAAGACTGGGGGAGTTACAGGCTATCTCTAGGTTGTGGCTCATTTGCTTATCATTCATTCCTTTGGCTAACATTTGTGGAACATTTACTCTGTGTTAGGCACTATGCTATATATATAGATACAAAGGTGAACAAGAAAAGATAACGGCTTTGCCCTTGGTGAATGTACTTAGCTCTAGATAACAATTAAGTTTTTAGCAGGGAGGTTTGTTTCAGAATCACCAGAACGTGCTTGTTGAAAATACACATATCCCATATCTCATCCCTGAAGATTGGGGTTCACTGAGTCTGGGACGAGGTGAGACATAATGTAATTTATTTAAAACTCTCTCTTAGTGATTCTGAAATACAGGCAGGATGACAGCTACTCTTTTGGAATAGAGGACTCCAAACTTTTATGATTCAATATCCCTTCAGTATCAAAATAACTAAATAAAATAAAATTAGCATTCTGGCCAGGCACAGTGCCTTATGCCTGTAATCCCAGCACTTTGGGAGGCCAAGGCAGGTGGATCACTTGAGGTCAGGAGTTTGAGACCAGCCTGGCCAACGTGATGAAACCCTGTCTCTACTAAAAATAAAAAAATTAGCCAGCCGTGGTGGCATGCACCTGTAATCCCAGTTACTGGGAAGGCTGAGGCAGGAGAGTGGCTTGAACCCAGGAGGTGGAGGTTGCAGTGAGCCAAGATTGCACCACTCCACTTCCAGCCTGGGCAACAGAGCAAGACTCTGTCTCAAAAATAAAATAATAAATAAATAAAATTAGCATTCCCCACAATTTATTTATAAATTGTATACCTGTACTAGTCCACTAATATGCATACTGTGAAACCTTGTCCAAAATTTAAATTTAAGAAGGATGAGATTAAATATACAATGTGAAAATAAAGTTTCTAATTTTTCTCCTCTAATCCTACTAGATCATCTTGCCCACCTTGTGTGATCCATTTGGAAATTAATTCTCTCATCTAAAGGATAATGAAGCTGTGAGAGGCCAACAAGAAACAAAGCTACTTTCAGTAAGTCATTGCTTATTTAGTGCCATAACCCTCAAGGTTATCCAAAAATCTAATGCAAACATTAATAATTAAAATGAAATTAGAGCTAAAAATAGGATTAGACATTAAAATAGACCTGTGATATTAATGTAAAAGTAGAACAAGGCATGTTGTCTTAGTCCATTTTCCACTTCTATAGCAGAATTCAACAGACTAGGTAGTTTTATTTTTAAAAAGGAAATTTATTTCTCATAGTTCTGGAGGCTGGGAAGTTCAATACCAAGGTGCCATCATCTGGTGAGGGCCTTGTTGCTACATCATAATATGTTTCCAACACATGAAATTTGAGGGATACGTTCAAGCCATAGCACATGTATTTATTAGTCCAGTGCCTATTATATAATTGCAAGTCATTCCACTGCAGGTCAGCATGCATGAGAAAACGTTATGGGGTCTCTGTACCCCAAAATCTGTCTTAAATAAGCCATTAACAACCAAGCGAGAAGGAAGAGGAGTTGTACAGACAATTCCTTCCAAATGATGATGAGCTTACACAAAACCTGAAGGGTGAGGTTGGGACAGTGGGATCCTGAGGAGGGACTGGGGCTAAGAAACGGTGAGTACTTGAAGTGCAAATCCTCACTCACATATCTTTTGGTGGAGGCTGATACACATGCACATGCACACAGACACACAGGCACAGGAATACAGAGCAAGGGTTGTCAAGAAATTGAGCTGAGGTGCCCAGAAGGCTTGCACTGCCTTTCCTAACTTGCTGCTGAGACCCCATCTGATGCAAGGCCAATTTCTATACTCAAGAGGGCAGCAGAGAGCAATGAATGGGCCCTGATTCAATTTGAGATCTTCAGCACATGGGCCAATAACCACCACTGTTGCTGCTTGCTTGGAGCATCATGGACCCAAGGACTGGAAGGGTCAGAAGATACTCATGCTTGTTCCATGCTACTCAGGGACAGTTGACCACGACATTTTAAGGCACTTGGAGATAAATCTCCAGCCACTTGCCCCTGCCGTTTTGTGTGTTCCATTTGTAATCACTATGAGGATTAAGTACCTTCACACTCTCTCGTTTACTTTCAGATAGCCTGTGAGGTAAATGGAATTCGTTGGATAATTTTATAGATGAGAAAACAGATGCCCAAAGATGTGAATACTTGCCCAGACTTCAATAGCTATTAGTGACAGGGCTTAACTTGAACCCAAATCTCCTAAAAGAGCAAATTTAGTTTATCTTGTGAAACTCAGCATTTCTCAGCATTCTTAGATGGTTTGTCAAGAATCTGCAAATTATAAGAATTAAAATTTTTGTCTTCACTATGATAATTATCCATAAAATGTCTTCAAATAAAGAGATGACTTTGCAGAGTTATCGAGTGACACCTGTATTGCTCACTCACAGAGTGTTGGTTCAGTGAAAGGTTTCTTTCTCCTAAATTAAAAACAAAGGCTGGGATGTATTAGAACTTCTGTTTTGTATGGAAACAGGCATTCTTATGTTGTATTTTGAAGCTAACAATATAGAAACAGACTAAATAAATAGAAGACCAGGCTTGACCTAGTATTTTTCTGTCATTAACCCCCAAAGTAGCAATTTATTTTCTACAAAACATGCCCATCACATTAATTGAACATCGAAAATTTGAATTTTATCAGTGACATGGTATTTGGTTTCAAGTTTTTTCTTTAATTATGCAGTAATTGCTATGTTTTGGGTGTATATGCTCCTATGACATTGATATGCTAAAACCTAATTACTAAGATGATGGTTTAGAAGGTGGAGCCTCTGGGAGGTGATTAGGTCATGAGGGTCAGTGAGGGCTCCAGCCTGTGAACAAGATTAACATCCTTACAAAAGTCTAGAAAGCGGCCTTGCTCTTCCGCTCTTCCACTTATGAGGATGCAGCAAGAAGACGCCATGTTGGAAGCACAGAACAGCTCTCACCAGAGACTGAGTCTCCTGGGGCCCTGACCTTGGATTACTAGCCTCCAGAACTGTGAAAAATAAATTACTATTACTTACACATTACCCAGTCTGTAGTATTTTCTTACAGCAGCCCAAATGGACTGAGACAGTAATCTACAATCATGGAACTCAGACACTGTTTTATGTTTGTAGGTATTGAAATAGTATTATCATAGAAATGAAAATGATAGCAACATGATGAGAGCCGGGGTCTGCAATAACTTTTCAGGAATACGAAGGGGTCCATCCATCACTTGGGTTTGAGGAACAGACCGCAGAGGACCCTGCCTCATCTCTTCCCACTCCAGGATGTCTCACACTGAGAGCTGCTCAGGCTCCTATCGCTCCTCTCTCCTCTTCAGCATGTCAGCTCCTATTCTTCTGTAACTGACTCCACACTCAGCTCCTGGGCACCTCAGGGGGGTGTCCTTCTTGGAAAAAGTTTTGGGACCCTAATCTAGTCCAATTACCATATTTTACACATGAAGGAACTGGGGCCCAGATGGATGAAGTGACTCATTCAACAGCACTGGAGATTGGAATTGGCTCTCCTGGTCCAAAGTCCAGAGCATAGATACCCAGGAAAAGCACAGGAAGCAGCACTCACTACTTCCCACAGGCCAGCTAATTTCCTATTTCACAATGGGAGCAAGGCTAGACCACAGTCATGGCTACAAGGCATTATAAGAGGCATGATTACTGGCGTAGCGGACTCCCCACCCACCTCCAGCACAGTGATTAAAGTCCAGCATCAAAGCCTCCCTCTTCCCCAGCAGAGGTTGCATGATGAAGGCCAGTCACTGCCCTGGGAGTCAGCAAACCTGACCCTGGGCTTGGATCTGCCAACGAGGAGCTGGGCACCCTTGCACAAACCATTGCTACTCTTCAGGCTTCTGTGTCCTGTTCTGTAAAATGACCAGGATTACAGTAGAATTTCAGTGTTTTCTATTCTTCCCTGAAGATAAAAATCCCATGGAGTGGGCCGGGCATGGTGGCTCACGCCTGTAATCTCAGCACTTTGAGAGGCCAAGGTGGATGGATCACCTGAGGTCAGGTGTTCAAGACCAGCCTGGCCAACATAGTGAAACCCTGTCTCCACTAAAAATACAAAAATTAGCCAGGTGTGTTGGCGGGCATTTGTAATCCCAGCTACTTGGGAGGCTGAGGCAAGAGAATTGCTTGAACCTGGGAGGTAGAGGTTGCAGTGAGCTGAGATCGTACCACTGCACTCCAGCCTGAGCAACAGAGTGAGACTCCATCTCAAAAAAATAAATTTCTGTGCCTCAGTCCAAATCTGGACTATCCAGGGGAGATGCCTGGTAATCTATATTTAACATGGTAATCTACATTTCATAAGTGCTCCACCTCATTGTTTTCCACCAGAATACAGAACTGGATGAGTGGGCCCCAAAATTCAGAATCAGTAAAAGCTCCAGATGTACTACAAGTGTGAATGTGAGAGGGAGAACCTGGAATTAGTATCAGCCATTCACATATGGCAACAGAGATGTCAGAGTTGTTAGTGAGTCACTCAGCAAGCCTCTGAGACACTGCAAAAACAAGATGAGTGGGTTTTCATCAGAAGAGTGAGTGGAGAGAGGTCAGCCATGTGGTGTGCCCTGAGGGCAAGGGCGGCCCTACCAGGAGAGCAAAGGCGACTGGCTTGGGGTGCCAAGGAGCAGCCACGCAGTTTCCAGGGAGAGTGATGGTAGGCATGCAGAGGAGGCCAGAGTGAGCCTGGAGTGGCGCCCTCTACATATCTTTCAGGGCATTGAGTGGAGCTAGCTCTGTTTCCACATTTCAGAGGATGGGTATTTGCCCAGTGTGGCATATGGATTAGCAGTCCTGGCTTCAGGGGAATCAATTGGTCTCCCCTGCTTACACATCCTAACTCTGTGGGAGGCCAAGTTCCATTGGATGTCTTTATGGGCAGTGGCACCATCCAGTCAGAGAGAGATAAGGGATGTTGAAGAAACATTATTCAGACACTTTGTGTTGGTCGGTTCTTGCTTTGCTACAAGGAAATACCTGAGGCTGGGTAATTTGTAAAGAAAAGAGGTTTATTGGCTCACAGTTCTGCAGGGTGTACATGAAGCATAATGCTAGCATCTGCTTCTGGTGAGGGCCTCAGAAGCTTCCCATGATGGCAGAAAGTAAAGGGGAAGCAGGCGGTGTCACATGGAGAGAGAGAGAACAAGAACGAGAAAGGGGAGGTCCCAAACTCTTAACCAGATCTCTTGGGAACTGAGTGAGAACTCACTCATCACCAAGGGGATGGTGCCAAGCCATCCATGAGGGGTCTGCCCCCATGATGCAATACCTCCCACTAGGCCCCACTTCCAGTATTGGGGATCACATTTCTACATAAGATTTAGATGGGACAAACTTTCAAACCATATTACACTTGTGAAAACAATAAGAAAGCTTCATTAAAGACTATTGAAATAGAGAAGAAAGACTGAACTCAACTCTGAATAGCAAAACCAGCTGGGAATTTATAGCCAATGAGTCAGAGTGAGGGTTCAGGGGATGGAAATTACTCAGAGGGAACTGATTAGACATCAAGGGTAGGTGGATTCTCAATAAACTGGCTTAGCAGGATTATTTGCTAAGACTGGGCTCAGCAGACAAATGTCAAGGGTGAGAGGCCAAGTTCAAGGCCTAGTGAACAAGATGGCTCAGAAGAGCCCAACTAATGTTTGGCCAAGGAGGAAGTCTTTGTCAGGGGTTGAGACTTCCTATGTTTGAGAGGAGTTAATAAAAAGCTAATGGGAACGTGAATTTCTTTCTGTTTAGCTAAGATGCTGGCTGACAAGCACTATCCTTGCGTAAACATGGAAGATTGAACTGAGCACTTGTACCTCTTGACAGAGGTAATATAATAATAATAAAATAGTAATGCCAGGTACGGTGGCTCAACCCTGTAATCCCAGAACTTTGGGAGGCCAAAGCAGGTGAATCACCTGAGGTCAGGAGTTAGAGACCAGCCTGACCAACATGGAGAAATCCCGTCTCTACTAAAAAATACAAAATTAGCCAGGTGTGGTGGTGCATGCCTGTAGCCCCAGCTACTTGGGAGGCTGAGGCAGGAAAATGCTTGAACCTGGAAGGTGTAGGTTGCGGTGAGCCGAGATCCTGCCATTGCACTCCAGCCTGGGCAACAAGAGCAAAATTCTGTCTCAAAATTATTTGATGATCTCTCAATTATTAAATAATCAACATATGTCAGTAATTTTTTGTACATTATTCCAAATCCTTAGAATAATCCTGCAAAGGTGGTGTTATCATTTTCATTTTGTAGTGCAAAAACTAAGGCTCAGAAAAAGTCTTTTCAAAATCAGGAGTTGAATTCAGGTCCGTTTGATTGTAAAACTCCAAATCTTTTTGCTGTGCTACAAATCTTATACATAGCAGTTGGTAACTGGAATGAATTTGTAAAGTGAATGAATACATGAACACATGAACTTTATTTCAAGTCTAAAGTAGGTTTCCAGGTAAAAGGACTCTTTTTGTCCCTAAACATTCTCAAAAATTCTGACACTGTCATCCACATTAATATCTCATCACCCTCTGCCATTGTTTTGCTGCCTCAACTTTAACAGTGTAGATTTATTAAAAATGAGACTGAGGTGTGTAACAGGAAGGGTCACTTGACTTTAAGGTGCTAGCCCAATCAAAGGAAGGCATATAACTCAGTGAGCAGCTGGGAACTTGGGAACCCTGGTGACCAAGGAGGATTTGGTGTATCATACAGTCTTCCTTGGTGTGCTGATGTCCTGGGGTTCCTGACTGATTCGAGGATGCTGCTGGAAGTGGTAAAAGGAGAGAGAGTATTTGGGCCTTACATGTGGAGGGCCTTCCTTCCTCAGCCTGCTGTCTGTGGTGGCACAGTCTGTTCCCAGAAATGCACCATTGATTTGAACACCCAAATGGCTAGGAATATTAAATCCAAACCATCAGAACTGCTGGCTCTAACTCTAGCAAAGAAAGATAAACAAAATCTTTCTAAACTTAGAAATGGTTCAGGATTATTTTTCTTTCGTTTCCAGCTCATCAAAGATCAGCTTTCAACACCAGAATGTTTTATTAAAATTTTTCTAATTAGCCTCATCATTCTGTTAATCAAGTGTGTTATAAGCATGGCATCTTTATCTCTGTTTTGCTAATCGACATCTTTCTAACCATGTTAACATTTCAGTGACTTTTGAACAGCTCCCCCTCCATGAAATGGGGCATGTCCTATACTTCTTTAAAGACTGGCTGCCTTTCTTAGGGACATTTTTTTTCATACTGATTTGTGTGCTTATAAAATATGCAGTGAGGACAGATGGACAGAAATCTGGAGTGGGGAAGAAGGAAATAATTATCTGCCTAGTGCAAAGTGTGTACTTGCAAATTTCTAGGTATGCCACGGACTAGGAAAGGTCAAGAAATAATAGCATGAGCTACTTAAGCTAACATAGCAGATAAGCTTAAGGGTTTCCACATTTGTTTGTTAATGAAAAATGGTGTCTGGCAACGAACTTCAGAAAAGTGGATAGGTTCTGATTTTAAGAAGGCCGAGTAAAGACTTTCCTACTCCCTTTCTTTTAGATATTAGCTTAAATAAAAAGGAGAAAGAGAAACAGAAGCTTTACTCCATCTTTATTGAAACTGGGTGGCATACATAAACCTTAGTTGCAATGCATGAAGACTGAAGGAGGCCAGACGTAGTGGCTCATGACAGTAATCTCAGCACTTTGGGAGGCCGAGGAGGGCGGATCACCTGAGATCAGTAGTTTGAGACCAGCCTGGCCAACATGTTGAAACCCCATCTCTACTAAACATACCAAAATTAGCCAGGCATGATGGCGGGTGCCTATAATCTCAGCTCCTTGGGAGGCTGAGGCAGGAGAATCACTTGAACCTGGGAGGCAGAGGTTTCAGTGAGCGGAGACCATGCCACTGCACTCCAGCCTGGATGACGAAGCCAGACTCCGTCCCTCCCACCGCTCCCCCCACCAAAAAGGCTGAAGGTGGATGAATGAGTGACAACAGATTTAGCAGAGTGGAGTACGGTGAAGGCTTCAGGGAGGATGTAATGAGAAGCAGGGCAACTGGCACCTTCAGGACTTTGGGAAGCCTTGAGAATCAGAGGTGCTGGGTAATATAGAAGACAGGTGAGGAGTAGGCTTGCAGTCGGGGCACTGGTTGAAAAGTCTCTATGAAAAGCAGTTTGACTTCAGGTCCTCAAAGAGGGAAGCTTATTTTGTGAGGAAATGGAAACTGAGAAGCTCCAGCTGAAGGGTATCAGGTACACTGGAGAGTGGGGTGAGGCAGAAGGTGGCAAACATGAAGCTATCTCTGTTAGGATATTAGAGTCCTTCCTTGTAGGATCTGAGCTGTCCTACATGTTCTGATAGTTGGAGGCCCCTGAAAGCCTCCATTCGTGCAGATATAGCTTCCCAACTTTTTTGGTGTCTCATTCTTACATATGATGATAGCCAGTGATCATCAGATATTTCAGGGAAATCCAATGTGAAATGCAAACCAAGAGAAGACTGGAATCAGAGGAGAAAAACGTCCATTCAGGTAGCAGGACAAAATGTAAAACAAATTCTAATTTAATGTCCTTTGAGAGACATGGGAAGAGATGCGGCCATGAAACATAAACATGGTGCTATGATAATAGGGACTCTCAGGGAACAGGAAAAAGTTCATGAAAAGTACACGCTAAATGCTGATGTTACAAAGTCAAACTACGAGAAAATAAAGTTGAAGAATTCTCTCGTAAAGTAGAACAAACAGAGATAGAGGGAATTGAGAGCCAAAAACACAAGACGTTAGAGGATTAATTCAATATCTATCTTCTGATGACTAGGTAAAAATTAGAAAAGGAGAAAAGAAAAAATGGTGGAGAAGAAAATATCAAAGAAATAATATTTTTAAATTTCCCAGAATTAGAGGCTTCAGTTTCCAGATTGAAAGGGCCCATTGAGAGCTAAACCAATGAAGGAGAAGAAGACACTCAAAAAAGCAATCAGTGTGAAATTTCACAACACTAGGATAAAAAGATCCCAAAGCTTTCTGGAATTGGGAGGGATAGAGTGTGCTAACAGGTCACACAAAGGGTTAGGAATAAGCAGGATAGCTGATTTCTCAATGGCAACACTCAGTGAAAAGAAATGGAGAAACGTCTCCAACATAGCAAAGGGAAATGACTTTCAACCTAGAATCTGTAACTAACAAAACTATTAATTAAGCATTAGAGTTGAATAAGGATATTTTCAGACATGCAGCATCTCAAGAAAAAAAACGACCTTCCTGCATCCTTTGTCAGTGCATTCTCATATCTTACTGGAGGGTGTGTTGCACTGAAATGAAGAAGAAAACCAAGACAAAGGAAGACACGGCAGCCAGTAAGAGGAACTGCAACACAAGAGATTCTAGGATGATGGCAAGCGTCGGGTCTTGAGAGTAAATACTTTATATTGGAACAGTAGGAGACCATGATCTGGGAGAGAGAGATCTCCAGGGAAATGAAACTGATTCTTTCTCTGGCTCAACTGTAGGGAAATTGTATTGAGGGACTGTGGAAGGGGCAGAAAATATTCAGGGATAGCATTTAGCTAAGCAATGCTATCCCAAAATTAAAAGACAATTATTAAATTTAGGGTAAGCAAAAAATCAGCATAAGAAAACAAATGTAATTAAGTTCACTCCTTAGGCCAGCAGAAAATAATATTTGTATAGTTATAATAATGTAAAACAGTGAATGTTGATGAATCAAAATGATTAGGAAAGTTGGCGACAAGTGAGGATGCTGTGATAGAGGAGTTAAAACCTTATCTGTCCTAAGAAGTCCATGGATTATGCTTAAAATTAAATAAAATAGCAACTTAACCATGTTGTTAAAAAAATATAGAAGAACAGATCAGAAAAAACACTAAAATGCATTGCCTACAAGAAACAGGATAGTAAGATGAGAAAGTTGTAAGAGGAGTGATTTTTTTTTTAACCTTTGCATAATTTGACTTTTAAAGCTGTGTGAACATGAATTCATTTAAAAAGCAAATGAATTTCCACTGTCTTCATCCTTTGTCTTTCCCTTTTATCAGAGTTCTGCTTTGGGTGTTTGCTGTAGAACGAGGCACCAGGCCTTCTGAAATTCTAATTGATTATCAATGGCATTTCTGCTCTCCTTTACCAAGATTTGGCTTTTGAAAAGTGAACTTTCAGGAAGACTTATTGAGTTATTTTTCCCTCCATCCCAGTTCTCCAGCCAAGCACTCTGATGTAAGGGTTGGAAATGGTCTGGACTGTTTCCAGTAATATAATTCTGTGGAGGAAGTGTCAGAGCTACAGTCTTCTCCCTAAGGATAATTACAAGTAGAAGGTAAATATGTGTCTTTCTGAGCCATTCAATGAGTTGAAGCATTATGCAAATCTACATTTTAGATGTCATTTCCATAAGTCAATTGTGTTTCTTTACTTCTAACTGCATTGCTCCACAAAGGATTTTAGGCAGAATAAAGACACATATAATACAACAAAATGAAATAAATTAAAAATAAGCAAGGAACACAACAAAGGGAAAATAAGGATGTGAAACTAAGAGAAACTAAGAATGAGGTTTGTACACATAAAATACATGCAAAGAATTCTGATATATTTGATAAAATGGGCCACAAATTTGGTTTTACTCTTGTTAGTCAACATGAGGAGAGAAGCCTAATCAGACATGTGACTCTTAAGGCCTATAGAATAAAAACAAGCCAGCCCCTATTCCTGTTATGAAGAGAGGATGCTGTGTAATGGGAACAACGCACTCAGCAGCACCTTTACAGTCAATGCAATGATCATTTCTCCAGACTATTCTTAGACATGGCTGAGAAAGGAAAATACAACTTTAAGACCCCAATGAACTGAAAGGACCCCCTCTTGGCCAAGGGGACCCCAGAGAAACCTTGGAAGCTGAGTTCCCAGCCATAATGTAATGGGAGGTGAGACATGGCTCACTATACCCTTCCCTCCATAGCCACCATTAGGCTTTTTTCCCTAAGGGCTAACAGATCATTAGGCATTAGATTCTCATAAGGAGCAAGCAACCTGGATCCCTTGCATGTGCAGTTCACAGTAAGGTCATGCTCCTATGACTATCTAATGCTGATCTAGCAGGAAGTGGAGCTCTGGCAGTAACGCTTGCTCCTCCACTGCTCACCTCCTGCTGTGTGGCCGGTTCCTAATGGCTGGAGGGCTGGGAACCTCTGCTCTAACTTGATCAAGACTTCTTTGGTTTACAGATGGATGTCTCAAGTTCCGCTCCTCTTTAAATTATTTTGAATATCATAAAGTGAAATTAACTTCATTTAACTCTCCTGTTTCCCCTATCATTTGCATTTGAATTGACCCTGGTGAGGAGTCCTACTCCAGGCCAAAATCCTATGTGTGATTTTGCGGGCCCAACTATAAGCAAAAACAAGGTTTTGCTTTGCAGACCTCGTGGAGAGAAGGTCCCCTCCCCACAGCAGACTTGCTGCTCAACCAATGCATTGCACTTTTCTGGAAGAAGCTGCGGCCAAGGACTCAGATCCTCACCCTTCCCCAGGCTAGCCATGCTCACAGACACATCTGTGTTCCCAGCCCAGAAGCCTGCCTTCTCAGGTGTCCATATTGGTGGTCTTGGATAAGGCCCTTTTCTCTAGTTTGACTCAATATTGATACAGCAGCTAGAAAGAAATTATTTTAGGCAGATAGTGAGGGTGATAAGGTCCCCAGCAAGGCTTCCCTTTTAACAAAAAGCAGCCCCCCCAAAATTTCTTTTGCAACAAAGAGCAGCCTGAAAAATCGAGCTGCAGATATAGATAAGCTGGAAGCTTGCACGGGGGAATGCCACAGTTGTGCCAGTGGAAAAGCCAGGTATGCTCAACATGGAGGCTCCATCTTCCCTTTTCTTTATCACCATGTGTACAGTAAAGAACCAGGCAACATGGCCTCGCCAGGTAGAGAAACCATTTGCTTAATAAAAAATTAGGCTGGGGCGGCCAGCTGCTTCTTGCGCTATGCAAATGACACATCTGGTCCAACCAATCTTCTGTGCCCTGTAAGTCAGACACCGCCCCTCAAGCTCATCTATCTGACCTTCCGCATTTCACCGTGGAAGTGGCAACTCATTTTCTCCGGGACCCTTCTGTATGCAGAGAGCTCTTCTCTTTCTCTCGCCTATTAAACTTCCATCCTTAACTTCACTCTGGTGTGTCTGTGTCCTAGTTTTCCGCGGCATGGGACAACAAACCTTGGGTATTACCCTAGACAATGATGCTGCTTCAGTATCTTTCTATTCTTCGAATCCACCTATGATCTGTACCTTTCTCCTGTTGGGGCTCAGAAATTGTTACTCCACGCACAGCGTTCTGACGTACTGAGCTGAAGAAGCCCCAAGGTCTCAGTGATCTTCGCCTCCCCTCTGTCTCTCCTGTGGAAGTTGAAGTTCCTTTACCTGCCTAAAAATCAGACCCACCAAGGAGAATAATTGTTTTTTCTTCCCCTCCCGTTTATTATCTATTGCAGAAAAGAAAACCCAGAATGTACCCGTACCTGAACATACCCTTTTATAGGTATAATGACTGTCTCTAAAGATCACTTAAGTTCCAAGGAGAACTATTTACAAGGTAATATCTGTTCCCAGATCCATTCACTCTCCCTGGTAATCCCTGCAACAGAATTCCTGTTCTTTCCCCTCCCATAACCTGTTTCACCAGCATCCAAGCCCCCATTCTTTCTGTACCTTCAAGATGGTATTGAAGACTAAACTCCGACCTTTTTTTATCTCTTGCCCAAATTCCTATCTAAGGGACCTGGGGAGGCCCATCCTACAGATCGTAAAATCTCATCAGATGGATTTTTTTTAACCTTATATAATGTGGCTTACTTTCCAACCTGCTCTGGCATAACATCACATGGCAGATGAAGGAAATCAAAATATTTTACCTCAAAATATATTTATTTGCCATATTTTGAAATGGCTCCACAAAACCTTCTTTTATGGGAGAAAATTTGCATCTGTAAAGAATCTCTATTAACGTAACTAGATCTTTCCCCTTCTATATCCTCCCAATCCTAAAGAAATTGATTGAAAATCTAGCACCTTTTAAAGATCTGAATGGGAAACATTTACCATCTATTGTCTCTAAGGGCAGCCACCTAAGAGATTTTGTGAGAACCTTGGTCTCAGCCGGGTGCAGTGGCTGATGCCTGTTATCTCAGCACTTTGGGAGGCCAGGGCCGGTGGATCACCTGAGATCAGGAGTTTGAGACCAGCCTGACCAACATGGTGAAACCCCTTTCTACTAAAATACAAAAATTTGCTGGGTGTGGTGGCATGCACCTGTAATCCCAGCTGCTCAGGAGGCTGAGGCAGGAGAATCACTTAAACCTAGATGGCAGAAATTGCAGTGAGCCAAGACCGCGCCATTGCACTCCAGTCTGGGCAACAAGAGCAAAACTCTGTCTCAAAAAGCAAAAACAAAAACCAAAACCTTGGTCTCTACAGCGCTTTATCCTAACCCAGCCACTCCTTCCCATTGACTCCAGGTTTTTAGGTAACTTGACCCTTTCAACCTATCAGAAAATCTTTGAATCCACCTACGATCTGTAAGCCCCTCACCACCCCATTGGGAGCTGTCCCACCTTTTCAGATGGAAGCAATGTATATTGCACATTGTGATTGATGTCTCATGTCTCCCTAAAACATATAAAACCAAGCTGTAACCCAATCACCTGGGACACAGGTCCTCAGGATCTCTTGAAACCATGCCTTTGGCCATGGTCACTCATATTTTGCTCAGAACTAATCTTTTCAAATGTTTTGTAAAGTTTTTTTTTTTTTTTTTTTTTAATCAATAGTATATAAGCTTCTATACCTCACTGGGAGCTTGGATCTTCATTCTCAAGGCTCTTGTATATACACATTAAATAAATTTATATGTCTTTTCTCCTGTTAATCAACCTGCCTCATGTCAGTAATTTTTTCAGTGAACGTTTAGGGAGTCAAGAGCCTTGGCCCTACACTCTTCTCTCTCACCAAACCCCACAGGCAGTTGTGAACAGGCACAAGCCTTCTATTGTTGACTTCTGAGCAGTGTGGTGACTCACCCCATTTGCTCCATGCTGTCAACTGAAGAATGAGAAGTCCCTGCATGTGGAAAGGAGAGCTTTATTACTCATAAAGGTTTGCAGCCTGCAGAATGGTCATTCTGACAGGCTGGGAAACATAGCCTCTGGCCAGAAGCCAGACACAGACACTTTGAGGGAGAGGCAAAGGGAACAGGAATTCATGCTGAGCAGGGTGGTCAAATATACATATTCAGTGAGCTACAGGAGGAGTCATGAATATGTATGAAAGGAAAAATGTATGCATGCGCAGTGGAGCTTCGTGCCTCTCTGTGGGACTCACGTTCAAACAATATCTGCATTGGTATGATCGGAGGGTGGAGTTTTCAGCCCTCTGATGTCAAAAGGTATGACAGAGGACATAAAAACCCTCACTGTGCATTTCCATAGACTGGCCAGAACCACTGGTCAGTGGTCTCTTATCAGGCAAAAAAGGAGGGGCAGTGTCAGGCTGTTGGTGGATATCAGTGGTGGGGTCTTTTGAAAGGGCTGGTTTCTGTTAAGCTCTTACAGAGGGAAGCCCATTGGCAGTTAGTGAGGGAGGGAGGGTACATAACGAGGTGTGTTCTCATCATTGCTGGGAACTCAGGCTCAAGGTTTCTCTGGGGTCTCCTTGGCTAAAAGGAGGTCTGTTTGGCCAGTTGGGGGGCTTAGGATTTCATTTTTATTTTTCAGTGCTGGTCCATGATGAAAATGGAACCGTAGGGTCACTTCTCTCTGCCTCTTGCTTGCACCATTACAATAAGTGAATGAAGTCTTGATGGTTACTCTCAGTGTGGGTTGTTGTAATTAACTAACCTGATTGCTCAACACTTCATATAGTCATTAAATAAATTCTAAGTATGTTTTTAGATGTCAAGGACCCAGATTATGAGTTCAGTTTGATATAAGGATTTTCTCAATGAACAGAAAAATAGGAATGGGCACTCCTATTATGCAAAGATTATATCCTCTTCTTGGATTGAGACAGCTAAATAACTTGGTAGAATAGTTACAAAGGTCTGTGCCTGAAACTCTTTGACTCTGAAAAAACCACAGTGGGAGGTTGAAAATAATCAGAAACTCAGAAAAGTGAATGCAGCTTAAAAAACAAGAGCAAATAATTGTCTTTTAGTCAAAAGACTTTCCATAAACCGTCAGGACAGAGAGAAAGTGAAGGTGATAGAAGTGAAAAGAGAAAGTGAAGGACAGAGAAAAAGTGAAGGCGATAGAAGCGAAGAGAGAAAGTGAAGGACAGAGAGAAAGTGAAGGCAATAGAAGTGAAAAGAGAAAGTGAAGGACAGAGAGAAAGTGAAGCTGAGAAGGCTGAGGGCAGACGTTTTTCCTCAGGAGAAGGGTCAAGACTTTAGCTATTGGAAGGGAAAAAGATGTTGCAGATTGAGTTATTACAAGGTCAGGGCAGTGACGGGCACAGAGATCTGTGGCAAATTGAAACGACTCCCTCAACCTGAAAAGAAATTGAAGCACCTTCTTAACACTGTAGCTGGGGGACAGTGATGAGCTCAGAGCCTCTCTTTGAAGACTGTGGCAACCGTTCAAGGAGACCTACAGCAAGAGTTAAGAGAAAGGGGAAATGGCCACTTTTTTCTTAAAACAGGGCTTTGAGATTCATTTTAAGTACTGTATAAGACAGAGAGCGACTTTAATAGGCCCCCAAAGATGAAAGATATCCACATACTAATTCCTAGGACCTGTGACTATGTTAGGTTACATGACAGAGGGGAATTAAGGTTGCTAATCAGTTGACTGTAAAATAGGAAGACTATCCTAGATTATCTGAGTAGGCCCAGTGTAAGCACAGCAGCTCTTAAAAGTCGAGGAGGGCAGAAGAGGGAATCAGAAGGGGCTAAGAAGACAGACGTGGAGCCAGAGTGTTGTGGCATTGCTGGATTTGCGGATGGAGAAGGAGCTGAGAGCCCGGGGCTGTGGCAGCCTCTAGACGCTGGAAAGGGCGAGGAAGTGGATTCTCCCCTAAGCCTTTCAGAAGGGGATGCGCAGACCTGCCGACACCTTGATCTTAACAAAGAAGGATTCTTGTTGGACTTCTACAGAATTCTAAGAAAACAAATTTGTGTGTTTTAAGCCACTAAGTTTGAGATAATTTGTAGGGGCATGAATAGGAGACTACTAAGAGATTAAAGGGTGATACACATGTACGGCTGACCCCACTCTCTACCCTGGAAGAGGTTTGTCCCACAAGCTAACAGCTAAAATGTTTGCATCATAATTGTGATTGCCATCAATAAGGTGCGGTGGCTGATGCCTGTAATTTTAGCACTTTGAGAGGCCAAGGCAGATTGTTTGAGTCTAGGAGTTTGAGACCAGCCTGGACAACATAGTGAGACCCTGTTTCTAAAAAAATTTTTTTTAATTTTTTAAAATTAATTAGCTGGATATGATGGCGTGTGCCTGTATTCCCAGCTACTCACGAGGCTGAAGCGGGAAGATTGCTTGAGCTGCAGTGAGCTGTGATTTCACCACTGCCCTCAGTCTGAGTGACAGAGCAAAACCCTGTGTCAATTTAAAAAAAAAAGTGAACTCTAGGTTCTCTGCATTGACTGATAATTTCTTTGTGATCTATCTTTCCCTCAATTCATTTGCTTTCAGAAAGGCTTAAAAAATATGTATGAAGCGCTGAATTTCATCATTAAACAAACAATATTCAATGAAGCTTATAAAGCTAGGATTGAAAAACAACTAGAGCCCTAGAGTTATTATCTAATCCTCGATCAAAATCCATTCTTGTTTTAGTTGTACCTTACTTCAGGCAAGTCGTTATGTATTTCATAAAATCTAAGGTTTTGAAGTTGATGATTTCTTGATCGTTACAGATGGCAATGATTTTTTTCACATTTCTTACTACATCACGACTGCCACCTGGTGGACAGTTGTTGTATGACAGCATTGACTGCATCCTGCTTTCAGAGCGATTAAAACGAGGGGAAAAAATTACTGTAAATTTACCACAGTACACCTTTAAATAATGATCCTGATCCTAAACTATAATTTGACTTCCTGAGTCCTAGTTGGCACATGGTGTTGATGACATATCACTGTTGTGCAAAGCAAGTGACCAGTGTGCAGCTGCTAATAGAGAAAGCTCTTAGGTCAGAGCTTAAATTTAGTCCAGTTATTTTTTCCTTCTTTTTTTGGAAAATGTAGACAATAGGGAATTATTTACAGCTAGCATCGTCTCTCTCAAATAAAAAATTTAATAGCAGGTTTCAGAAAATAGCCTTCCTGTTTTTATTTTTTTTATTTTTTATTTTTTTTTGCCTCAGTCTTTCAGCTTAGAAAATGCCAAGATAGAATCCTCCATTTCTCTATTGAGCCTGAACTTTGAAAGCGCTAGAGAGTCCTGAGTGCTTTACTATCATTTACTAGCTGTACAAGTCTTTATAACCCCTTGGGTCCTAGCTTCCTTGCTCATCAAATCAATGCCTCCAAGTCCTACACACTCTGAGGGACTCCTGGAGGAATCCAATGAGGCTGTGTGTGGAAGCATGTCGGTAATTTTTTTTTTTTTCTGAGACAGAGTTTCACTCTTGTTGCCCAGGCTGGAGTGCAATGGCATGAACTTGGCTCACTGCAACCTCTGCCTCCCGGGATCAAGCGATTCTCCTGCCTTAGCCTCTCAAGTAGCTGGGATTACAGGCATGTGCCACCATGCCTGGCTAATTTTGTATTTTTAGTAGAGACAAGGTTTCACCATGTTGGCCAGGCTGGTCTCAAACTCCTGACCTCAAGTGATCTGCCCGCTTTGGCCTCCCAAAATGCTGGAATTTTAGGTGTGAGCCACTGCGACCAGACTTTTTTTTGAGATGAGTCTCACTCTGTTGCCCACGTTGGAGTGCAGTGGCTCAATATCAGCTCACTGCAACCTCTGTCTCTCAGGTTCAAGCAATTCTCCTGCCTCAGCCTCCCCAAGTAGCTGGGACTATGGGCATGTGCCACCACTCCCGGCTAATTTTTGTATTTTTTGTGGAGATGGGGTTTTGCCATGTTGGCCAGGCTGGTCTCAGACTCCTGACCTCAAGTGATCCGCCCGCTTCAGCCTCCCAAAGTGCTGGGATTACAGGTGTGAGCCACTGCACCTGGCTATTGGTAACTATACAAATGTATGACAAGAGTCACTGAAATAATATTTGGAGAGTGTTTTGCCAAGTGCCTAGTAGTTGAAACAAATTTTTTCAGGTAAAAATTTTTTGAATTAAAATATCTGGGGCCAGGTGCAGTGGGTCACGCTTGTAATCCCAGCACTTTGGGAGGCCGAGGCAAATGGATCCCTTGAGTCTGGGAGTTCAGGACCAGCCTGAGCAACATGATGAAACCCCATCTCTACAAAAAATATAACAAAATTAACCTGGCATGGTGACGTGTGCCTGTAGTCCTAGCTACTCCAGAGGCTGAGGTGGGAGGATCACCTGAGCCCGGGGAAGTCTTGACTGCCATGACCCATGACCACACCACTGCATTCCAGCCTGGGTGACAGATTAAGACCCTGTTTCAAAAATAAAACAAATAAAAAAAATAAAACAAATAAAATATTTAGAAAAAGATTTAAAATGTTAGTTGTAAAGAATGTAGTCTATTTTAGGGTTTAAATTGGTGACAAATTGTTTTCCTAAGGAACTGCCATTAGAGCATTGCCAAGGACTGCTCAGAGTAGGCTGAGGAACACAGTTTTCTGTGTAAGCTGCTGTGACTTTAAGCCCTGGGACTCAAGGGCAGGCTTGACTCTCAGGTAAACTTGCATTTACCTGGCAGGTGCATAGGGACCTCCTGAGCTGGAGCAGATACCTCTCTCAGAACTTCAGAAAGCTAAACCTCAGAGCCCCCTGTAGTTTCCAGAATGGGCCCTTCTAGAAGCTGTAGGGAAGCTTGTTCCTTGGAGACAGTAAACCTAGATCTGCACAAAGCAGGTGAAGACAGAGGCATCCTCAAAGTGTTGTGGGTGGGGATGGTGTCACTTGGGAATTCCTTCCCCCTTTTCCTCTTGATGGACCTAATTTGAAATAATCCTTCCCAGGTCCTGACTAAATTTCTGCCAAGGATTTTTTTTTTTTTTTGACAGAGTCTCGTTCCTTCGACTAGGCTTGAGTGCAGTGTCATGATCTTGGCTCACTGCAACCTCCGCCTCCCAGGTTCAAGAGAGTCTTCTGCCTCAGCCATCCCAGTAGGTGGGATTACAGGTGTGCACCACCATGCCCGGCTAATTTCTGCATTTTTAGTAGAGATGGGGTTTCTCCATGTTGGCCAGGCTGGTCTCAAACTCCTGGCCTAAAGTGATCCACCTGCCTTGGCCTCCCAAAGTGCCGGGATTGCAGGTGTGCACCACTGTGCCCAGCTGCCAGAAGGATTATAAACCAGCATGACCCAGGCACCTGGAGATGCAGAAAATCTGACCGTCCAGTCCTGTGGCCTGTGAAAAATATGCTCAGGTAAGGACCACAGAGAGTGGTCTTGAGCAGAGATAAAGATTAGTGCTGGATTTTATTATGTCATAAATGGTTTCACCTATTTATAACTTATGGGGCAAAAACTAAAAACAGCTTAACTATATGATTATTTTAATTGGAGATGGGCATGTGTTTAACTATGCCAATAACTTTTTAAAAGTATATCCTTATAATGAAACTATTATAAAGATGTGCATATGGGTTCATGTTCTATATATGTCAGCAGACACATGTTGACATTTATGAAAAGTTGGTTATTCAAAGTGACTGGCAATGGATATGACTGGGCGGTTCCTGTGCGTAATCTTTGGTCCCTGGAAACCCTGAAGGACTAAGCGTGACCCAGGCAGTGAGTTTCCTCCCCACCAGCTTGGTCACTTGGAGTTAACCTGCAACTATCCTCCAGGTAAAGCTTCCCAGGAACTAGAATCTGGGAAAACCTTACTGGGACTTTAGGTGCCTTTAAGCCGTTGGCTATGACAGAGAGAAGTTGTTACTGGATGGCTTGCGATATAACTGAGGGATTCTTGCTTAGCCGGGCTCTTTTACTTATTTTTAAGAAAAGTAGAAATGTCACCTTTTTTATGATTCAGATGCTCTGAAGGCACATCTTTTGCAGTGGAAAGAGAATAAACTCCTGTTACCTATAAGAGAAGGAATAACCTTGACTGCACTGAATGCACAGTGACTCATTGTGGGTTATAGAACACACTGGAATAAATATGCCTTACTAGAGTGAGACTTCAGTGACAGAGGGTTGAGCTGAGAATCTGTCATCATGTCTCAGTCCTAGGAGGTGCTCACTGAATGCTTATGGAAAAGAAGGAGGGAGTGTTGCGGGAGGGAGGGAGGAAGGAAAGTGGCAGGGTCCACGCCGTCGGGAAGCAGGCACCAGGCTCAGCTGGAATCATTTAGCCCTGCCAAAGATTATCTAGAAGGAGCTTTTCAGAAAAAGGACAAAGTATTTTCCAAAATCACTCATTTCTCAGAATTTGGGGAGCTGCAAACTAAGCACAAGTTATGTCCTAGCCTGGCAGCCAATCTGGGCACAATGGAGGAACCAGAGGAATGGGTCACCCCAGGGCTCTATTGAGGGAGGTTGTGTTGTACGGGGTGGAGGCTCTTCTCAGGGAAGGTTTGTGGAGGATGTTGAGCCAATGAGAGATGGTGGGAATGCATCATGAATGTCTCTGATGCTGGTCCCTCAGAGAGGAGAGAAGAAGGAGAGGAGGAGGGAAGAACACGAAAAAGGAAGGAGGGGAGGAGGAGAGGAGGGGAAGAGGGGAGGAGGGGAGGGGACAAGACAGCAAACATGACCAGAACCAGAGGGACTGTCTTCATAAAGGACTCCCGGTGCTCATGTGGCAAAGTGGGACCCAGAGTCTAGGACAGGGATGTTCTCCTTATTTCTTTTAACTGTCAATATTCTTAGCATCAGAAACCAACTCTGCCTAAACCAAAAAGGAACTGACTGAAAAGCACCCGGTTCACAGAAGCACGGGGAAATCTTGTGAAGCAGCAGGAGAAAGCGCCAGGAATTAGTGAGCCCAGGCAGCTGAAGGTCCACAGCCAAAATCTTGCTGGTGAGGATACGGCTGTCACGTTTTGTGCAGCATCTGCTGCTCCCAGAAACCAGTTATTGCTGTAGCCACTGCTGCGGACTCCACTTCTCTTACTGCTTTGGATCAGCAGCCACCAGTTCAACACTCTGGGGCTAGCGTGTTTGACTGGTTAAGCCCAGATCACATCCTTGTACTCTAGCTGCAAGGGAAGCTGGAAGAGGGAGGCTGGAAGAGGGAGGCTGGAAGGGAGAGGCTGGGGTGGAAAGATCGGACTCTTTGGCTTCCTTAAAAGGAGGTGGAGAGTCAAAAAGGCCCACAAATGTCCACCATTTTCCTGCTCAGAACCATGTGGTTTCCCAAAGGAAACCCACACTGTTCAGCCAATTTGAGATGTTCCTTTGAGAGCACTAGAGTACTAGTAAATTTAAACACACACATACACACATACACGCACCCCCCCCACACACAGCCTGCTCTGAAAACATTAACATAAAACTGAAAGATTAATTGGCTGTTACGATCATCTTCCTGGAACACGTTATTTTAAGATGAATCAGCCAGCCATCTATTTACTGACCTTTATGCACAAAAGGAGAAGAAAGAGGGTGTTCTAAGACGATTGTTCTTAACAAAGAATAGAATGGTAGTTTGTGCTTCTAAAGTTACAAATCTCAGTTTGAATAGAGTTATCCATGACTACCAGTCTGCATTCAAGGTTTTTAAAGATTAGAATCTTATTTTGCAGGAATTACACCAAACCTTGAAAGCCAGATAATCTTGGAAAAGGACTTTTTACAGGCAACCTCATAAGGAAAGTTTTATGGTTACTAAATATAAAACAGGATTGCATTTTTGCAAATGTTTTAGCCTACAAATTGAGTGGAAATTTTAAAAATTGGGTCTAGCACTTCGTCTTTTCTGCTGACATCAGTAGCTCTTTTCTCTATGTTCTGCAGTTAGGAGGACTTGCCTTTTCAAGCCACAGAATTCCATCTGCTAGAATTGAGTCAGGCAGGCCTTAAGGAAATCTATGACTTGGTAAAATCATAAGGAACTCTGAGGCTGTACTGTTCTCTTATACAATGGCTGTTCATAACTCCCTGATCCTGAAGTTATTCATAGAGGCTCATCTTTCTTGGGGGAATTTTTAATTCCCCATTCTCATTTATATACTTTGGGTAGGGGGTGGATCCTAATTGGCTTAAACTAATTAGCATGCTCTCCCCCCTTGAGTGAACCAATTAGATCAGGGATGGGCACATGATCGTGTCAGAGATTGTGTGTGTGTGTGTGTGTGTGTTTGTGTGTCTGTGTGTGTGTTTGTGTGTGTGTCTGTGTGTGTGTGTGTGTCTGTGTGTGTGTGTGTGAGAGAGAGAGAGAGAGAAACAGAGACAGAGAGACCGAGACAGACATAGAGAAAGAAAAAATCCTGGGTCTTGGGCAGGAGCCTGCGGAAGAGACAATCTCTCTCTCTCTCTCTGGAAAGCATAGAGTGAGAGTGAGGTCTCACAGCTGCTGGAGCTGATGGATGAAGCCAACACTATGGAAAGCAGAAGACAGGGAAATAGAGAAATGAGATCCTTCATTTGCTAGATCAAGTTTCACCTAGCATTGTAACCACTTTTTAATTTTTTGAGCCAATAAATGTCCTTTATTACTTATTGATTTTTAAGACAGTATCTTGCTCTGTTGCCCAGGCTGGAGTGCAGTGGCATGAATACAGCTCACTGCAGCCTCAGCTTCCTGGGCTCAAACAATCCTCCCACCTCAGCCCACTGAGTAGCTGGGACAACAGGCATATGCCACCATGCCTAATTTAAAACCATTTTTACATCTGGCACGGTGGCTCATGCCTGTAATCCCAGCACTTTGGGAGACTGAGGCAGGCAGATCATCTGAGGTCAGGAGTTTGAGATCAGCCTGACCAACATGGTGAAACCCCATCTCTACTAAAAATACATAAGTAGCCAGGCATGGTGGCACATGCCTGTAATCCCAGCTACTCAGGAGGCTGGGGCAGGAGAATTACTTGAACTTGGGAGGCAGAGGTTGCAGTGAGCCAAGATCATGCCATTGCACTTCAGCCTGGGCAACAAGAGCAAAACTCCATCGCAAAAGAAAAAAAACAAACCACCAAAAACAAACAAACAAACCATTTTTTGTGGAGACAGGGGTCTCACCATGTTGCCCAGGCTGGTCTCGAACTGTTGGACTCAAGTGATCCTTCATGCCTTGCCTTCCAAAGTGCTGAGATTACAGGAGTGAGCCACCACACCAGGCTCCTTTGTTATTTAGATGAGTTGAGTTCTATCTCTTGTAACTGAAGGATCTCTAATTGATAGACTGAAAAAAACACTTGCAACTAAATAGTTCTTAGTATCTCAGTATGTAAGCATTAAAATATTCCTTAGTACAAAAAAGTATTCTTTAGTATTTAATTTCCATGGTATACAAAGAATTTTTAAAATTAAAAAAAAGAATAGTAACCTAATAGAAAGCAAAAAACAAAAACACTTGAAATGGCTTCTAAGTATGTAAAAAGTGTTCTCTCTTGTCTGTGATTAAAGAATTGTACATTAAAATGGAAATGGGCTACAATTGTTAATAATTGGAGTGATGAAGATCAAAAAGTGAGAAACCACACAGGTTGGTGAACAGTGGGCAAACACGTACTCAGTACTGACAGATGCTGGGGATTGGGGAATATATTGGAAGGCAATTGGCGATAGCTACCAAGATTTTAGGTAAACATATCCTGTGATCAGGCAATTCCACTACTATAAATTTATCTCACAGATAAATTCCCACAAATGCACAAACATGTGCGTAAGAGCTCATTACAATATCAAATGAAATAGTAAACTATGGTGAAGGAACCCAGGGAATGTCTATGGCACTCTGACATGCTGATATTTTAAATTAAAGACTCTTCTGAAGGTCAGCAGATGCTGCAAGAGACTCTCCTCTGATATCCCCTTCTCTAGCTAAGACTAGACCTGCCAAAGAGAACCCAACTGCATCCTTTCTCCTCCCAGAAATCTCATTGTTTATTGCAGAAAAGAAGACGTGAATGCAACCACACCTGGACGGACTTTTTCACATAAGACATGGATTGATGCATTGGATTTCTCCCAAATAGGATGCTGTGTCAAAGCCGAGCAAGTATACAGTGCTGTCATTGTATGCATGGGAATGTTATCTTTCAAAGAAGAATCTAGAATAGCACAAGAAGAATGGCTTATTCTTTTTAGAGGGCAGCAAGGCCAAGCTGTGGCTCATTGGGTGGCAGGCTCTTCCCTAAATACTGAGAATCTGTTCCTGAAGTAGCTGAGAGACCTTTGAGGCAGGGGCTCACCGAGAGTGGGGTGCAAGCAAGTGACCTCATTGTTGCTGACAGTCTTCTTGGCAGAGGGGCAATACCAGGACATGTAAGTAAGAGGAAAGGGGTTTCATTACAGACATGTGTCATGGAGGATGGGTTACCTGGCCTTGTGGATAGACTCTGTGAGCTGGCATGAGTCCTGGAAGGCTGGTGCTTCAGTCAACACCCGTGTCCAGTGTTCAAGGAAATCCTAGAACAAAGAAATCACAAGACAAGCTCTTAAGTGTTTGTTAATACAAACTGCCTTACTGGATGTTCAGGACTCTGTTTTATTCAGAAGATAAACAAGGGAAGCAAATAGTCATGTGGCATCTGAAGTGGGCTTTCTTTCACATACAGATTAATAAAGGGTGCTCAACCACAACCAGCAATTCATTGAACAGCAAAAGGTGAATTAGTAACTCACAGTAAGATTACTGTTTCAGAATTTCTTATTTTGTCACATAGGCTTGAAGGGGAACATGTTTGTCTTTATAAAAGCATCATGGCAGGCACCAACAGGCCAGAGACAAAGGATAAATGACGAGTTTCTTTGACAGACAGGACGGCAATGCAAGAGGCAAGTGCGAGAATGTGGCTTGGACTACACGGGTCCCACCTGCCAGGAGCTAATTGGCCCTAGAGCAGGAGCTCCCAGCCTTGATGTACATTAGAGTCATGTGAGATGGGATTGTAAGTCCCCATGTGGCAGACCAGGCTGATTAAATCAGACCCTCTGGAGGTAAGGCCTGGCTTCAGTATCTTCAGACATCTCCAGATGATTCCACTGAACATCCTAGGAGAGAACCAATTGCCCTTGGAGTGGAACTTTTTCCACCACTGTAAGGTCTTCAGTCCTCTCATTCTCAGGAGATAGAGGCTTCTGTTGGTTCAATAAGAAGGACTGATGTTGATATAGCAGAATGATTAGCATAGGAGAAACCTATAATAGGTATATTACAACTGTAAACATTCCTTGGTTAACACATGACATGTTTAACTTGTCCCCAGGATGTATGGGTTGAGGGGAGATCATTCCGAGCAGGGCAGGGAACCACGCTGTGTTGGTATCCAGTGTGACCAGGGCCCAGCCCAAACTCTAGTACAGAGTATATGCTCCCTAAACATTTGCTGAAGGATTGGATGACTTTTAGGGGAAATTTCCTGTTTCCAACATTAACCTTTTACAGAAGAAATGGTGAACAGGTCAACTGAGCACCAAGAAGGTATTTATAACGTTTTCCGTAAATCGATTGTGGGAGACGTAATATATCCAACTAGAACCCATCCTCATGGATGTGAATAGGGGAAATAACAAACACCTAAAAATTTAACATGCTTTAAATTTTTTAAATGAAGTAACATGAGTGACTCTGTCACTTTGGAGAACAACTTACATTTGGAACCTGTCAAATGGAGAACAATTCACTAAATTTATGAATAAAAAATAAAACATGGGGCAAATGTATCATACAACAGCCTGAACTCCAGTTCACAGAGAAGAGATTTCAGTAGGCAGTGAGTGTGCAACAGTCTATTTCCAGTGTAATAATATGGATCTGATTTGGATTTCAATTCCATAGAGCGCAAAATCCCCAGCAATCGTTTCTGGCTTCTAGGTAGTGACACAGCATAATGCATGTGGATTGCATTCCTGGACACACAATTGGCTCCTACTCTAACAGGAAGGGCTTTGCTATCTGAAGAGGAAAATGTATCTGAAAGACAGAATAAACTTTTGACGTTTACTTTAATCAAAGAATAGTTACACGATTTTCTTTGCAATGTATCTCTTTTCTTTAATGGTTGTATTTCCTGTTTATATGCACACCTAAAAGCATTTCAATCATGCTATAGTTCTTTTTCATATCTTTAGTGTTGTTTTTATTATAAAACCACACACATATTGTAAAAGTTTCTAGACAATAAAAAATGTAAAAAGTTATTGCTACCAGTTTGAATTTCATTGGTAGCAGCTACTACAAAGGAGTGAGGTGATAACTTTTAAAGCTCTCAGTAGATATGTAAATATGAGAACAGGTCACAGAAAATACTAAAGAGAAAAAAACAATTTAAGAATTTTATAATAGCCAGATGTTATAATAGTCTTGCCCTTCATTCTTTTTTTTTTTTTTTTTTCCAAAAGACCAATTCTCACTCTGTCACCTAGGCTGTAGTGCAGTGGTGTGGTAATAATTCACTGCAGCGTTGAACTCCTGGGCTCAAGTGATCCACCTCAGCCTCCCAAACAGTAGGGACTACAGACATATGCTACCACACCCAGCTACTTTTTTTAAAGTTTTTGTAGAGACAGGGTCTTGCTATGTTGTCCAGGCTGGATTTGAACCTTGGCCACAAGTGATCCTCCCACCTCAGCCTCCTTAAGTGCTAGGATTACAGGTGTGAGCCACTGCGCCTGGCCTCATTCTATTTTTATTTAGTTTACAACTCTCATATTTGTAAACATTTTATTCATCAGACAACAAGTCATTTAACAGCTGTGAATACAATGTCACTTAATAGAAATATAAATATCCAATAATATAATTTGTGCAAAACACTTAGGTATATGTAGTGTATGTATATATATCCAACTGGTTATAACCAGTTTGTTCTAACAAAAGAATTTCAAATTTTAACTTTTTGTACATATACAGATAAAAAGATATGGTAATGAAACCTTAAAAGAGTATTTTCTAAAAATTAGGAGGCTAACATATATATATATATATATTTTTTTTTTTTTTTTTTTTTTTTTAGACGGAGTACCGCTATTTTGCCCAGGCTGGAATGCAGTGGCACAATCTCGGCTCACTGCAACCTCCGACTTCTAGGTTTAAGCATTCTCTTGCCTCAGCCTCCTGAGTAGCTGGGATTACAGGCAACCGCCACAACGCTCGGCTAATTTATATTTTAGAGAATACTTCAAAGCTACAAACTTTAAAAGTCTTTACCATTTAATGGTTAAAAAATCATCCACTACAATTTCCATATATATATCTAAGCTATTGGCATGCTTCTGTAAAGATCAAGAATATTAAAAACATGAACCTTTTCACTCAGATTTGCAGTTTGTAGCTTCTTTTGCTGTAGGTGACTCTGGAGTGAATTTCGTCATCTAGTCAGCAGGGTGATGTAAGAAAAGCATTGTCACCAACACTTCAGGGCATCTACGTTGGTACACCTGTCAGGTAACGAAAGAAGGGAGATTAATTACAAGGGTGATTACCTTAACCCCAGGCTGGTTTTCACTGAAGTAGTTAAAGGTCATGCCACGATGTCCTTTCCATGTCAGAAGGGACAAAGCCTACCCAAATACTATCTAGAAAAACGTAATTTGAATCAGTCTTCACTATTTTTTTTTTTTTTTTTGAGGCAGAGTTTCACTTTGTCACGCAAGCTGGAATGCAGTGGTGCGATATCAGTTCACTGCAACCTTTGTCTCCCAGGTTCAATTGATTCTCCTGCCTCAGCCTCCTGAGTAGCTGGGATTACAGGCATGTGCCACCATGCCTGGCTAGCTTTTGTATTTTTAGTAGAGACAAGGTTTTGCCATGTGGGTCAGGCTGTCCTCAAACTCCTGACCTTAGGTGATCTACCTGCCTTGGCCTCCCAAAGTGCTGGAATTATTGGCATGAGCCACCTCTCCTGGCCCCACCTTTACTATGTATTCAAGGTCTCCGAATTAGTGAAGTTGCATGTTAATTTGAAGATTTTTTGTCTGGTAAAGAGGCAAATAATTTGTTTTGCCCCCAAATGGTAATTTATTTCCCTATTGAACATTAGCTAGGTTTGCATTCAACCCAGTAATCTTACCTTAATGTTGCCAAGAAATATCCAGCTTCTCAAATGCTCTTGGAGCCAGTTTTCATTTTATTGTTTTCTTAATGAATGAGTTGAATAAATTCCTTGTCGTGTGTTTATGTGTATGACAGGGTCATGCCTTGTGACCGTTTGGAAATTACACATGATCATTTCTGAAGGTCATCCACTGAGATGTTGGAGAGGATGAACCTGGCTGAGCCCAAGGAACAGATTTTCCTGCACATCTTTTCTTGACCTCTGAAGCGAAGCCTGGGTGGTGACAGAACTTGAACTTTCCTGGCTCTCTAGTTCTTTTGCCCTTTCTACTGATTTTATATATTACTACTTGTTTTTGTTTCTGGTTTGTACACCTTCAGTAACTTATTCCCTATTGGTAGCAACAACAAATAATGATTGGGAACTTGCTTTTATGGTCTATTTGGTTATCTCTGGTGGATGAATGAGGGAGACCTGTTCTTTGTTGGGGGAGACTTGACAGAGAATCTATTAGTCTTTTTTGTTTGTTTATATGCAACCTCAAAGCAATCAAGAATTACATGCTATATGAGTCAGGCTTCTCCAGAGAAAGAACCAGTAGGACATGTGGAAGGGCATTTATTAGGAGGAAATGGCGCACACAATCACAGAGGTAGAGAAGTCCCACCACGTGCTGACTGCAAGCTGGAGAACCAGAGAAGTTGGCAGCGTGGCTCAGTCCAAGTCTGAAGCCTCAGAACCAGGGAAGCCAACAGTGCAGCCCCCAGCCAGGCCTGAGAATTTTGCAATCTGTTGATTGTCAATCTTGAGTCAGACTGGGTGTGAAGTGGTTATGCTAGAGTCAATTCTGGCATAGATGTTTGGCTGCTCTTCAGTGGGGAAAGCCCTTGCAAGTAATACTCATTGTGCTGTGCCCAAATGGATCACTGGATTTTTTAACTGTATAATATGAATAGGAACCAACACTTCATGGATAAATACCATTACTAAGAAAAGAAACCAAATGGGTAAATGGTTTTAGGTAAACCCACCAAGAGTGCTAGAAAATCAATTTAAAGTATATGTCTTACAGACAATGGGCAAGACACTAGTACTATTTTCACATACTATTTATTATTTATTGAGACAGAGTCTCACTCTGTCACCTAAGCTGGAATGCAGTGGCATAATCTCGGCTCACTGCAATCTCTGTCTCCTGGGTTCAAGCAATTCTCCTGCCTCAGCCTCCTGAGTAGCTGGGATTACAGGCATGTTCCACCCTGCCCAGCTGATTTTTGTATTTTTAGTAGAGATGGGGTTATGCCACGTTGGCCAGGCTGGTCTTGAACTCCTGACCTCAGGTGATCCACCCAAGCTTGGCCTCCCGAAGTGCTGGGATTACAGGTGTGAGCCACTCTGCCGGGTCTTACATACTATTTACATTGCATTTGGTGTAAACATCTATTGTTTTTCTTTTCCCCCTGCTTTTCCTTTGGGTAACCTTTGCCTGCCACATTCCCTGTGGTCTGGGGGCAATGCTGGATATTGTTAATCAATCAGTCACCCCCTTTTCTCCCAGCTCAGCAGTAAATTTATATGCCATGCTTAATAGAGTTCTGCCTCCTGGGAATGTAAATCCTGAGCAGAATGACAAACAAGGGGTTTAAAGCTAAACATCATAACACCATCCAAAATGCCTGGCCATGGTTTCCTGACTGAGATCCTTAGCTGCTTTTCATTCTTTGGGACTGCCTCCTTCTTCAGCGTTTTCTTCCATTCTGCATCCTTCCATTCTGTTTAGATTAACTAGATCAAGTTTATGCGGCTTACAACCAAGTACCGTAACTGACAAAACATCTATTTTCCAGGTGAAGTGATATAAGTCAAATCCTACCCTCAGTGGTCAAATCAACTTCTAACCCATGGCTCTCTCTTCATGACTTATGTGAAACACAGATTTATATAGTGCTCCCTTTGTGGCATTAGAGAATATCTCACTTGTACTGAAGAACTGACTTATCTTCACAGAGGTCTTTTCCTACTGAAAAACTTCCTTAAAAGAGAAAAATATTTTAAATGTACTTCTAGAAGTGACAAGAAGTCTTTGTTGATTGACTTACATTCAATTTATTTTAATTACAGATATTGTTGTATCTAATGAAGTGTTATGGCAGGAGAGAAGGGTGAAATTAAAAATCCTAAAGAAATCTCCAATAATCATATACTTAAAAAACTAGCAAGCAAACTGACGAAAAAGTATTTTATTTATTTATAATACCATTTTGTAAACAACCACACTGTGCACTTTTTAATTCAAGAATAACAAAATTTTTTTTCTAGGGATTTATAGCAAACCCTATATAAAGTCAATGACTTAATACATGAGTGAAGATGACTAGGGTGGAATAATTTCTGAAAATGTCAAATTACAGCACTTGATACAAAGACCAATGATAACTATCTGTATCATAAAAATTTACATGCCATGAAACATTAATTTATAATTTTAAATACATAGTAAAACATATTATAAAAAGGATATTAACATTAAATTTATTATAAACCAGTGAATTACTCAAGAGAAGTATTTATTAAAACCTACTAAAAACCAGTAAATATTGCAACTGAAGTAAAAATTTATAAGTAAACAAAACTATCATTTATAAGAACCAAGAAGTAAACAAAAAGGCAGACATTTTCTGATGACCGTGTCTATTCCTTGATATTTTGAAGCAGCTTCAATAAATGTGACTCAATAACCTGTTGAACTAGAACAAATAGGTAATCAAGATTACAGCACACTGACTATATAAAAGCTATCAAATTTAACTTATCCCCAATATTTCCCTAAAATAAAGTCATTTCTAAGCAGGATACATGCATAGTCTGAGGGCACTAATACAATGCAGTACTTTAAAACCTTAAAACTTTGTCACTGAGTAACTGTCCAAGTTACTGGACGTTATGTCTTGGTTTCTATATTTTTGAAACTGAAGGAGAGTCTGAAATATAAGATTGTCCTAAGGTTGCCCTACAAATAGTCTGCTATCAAAATATGAAATTGATCTTATAAACAGGTGTGCTCTTACCCTCCAGTAACTAATTATTTGGGTTGGTGAAAAGTATAGTAGCAAATTCATTTCTAGACTTTATAAGAATTTATGGACTTTTCCCACAGTTAAAAGTGTATGTCAGGAGTTGGGATAACATGTTTTAGGATTACAGTGATAAAACCGGTTTGGAATACTGGCTTATACTATTACACAGCTTTACTAAGATGAGACACAAGAGTTCCAACACACTTACCACTTCTATAGCCCAGGGCTACAGCTAGATCCATAGAATTATATCCAGAGTCAGTTTCAATTGTTGGGTCAGCCCCGTTTTCTATACCAAAACAGAAAAATCTACATAAATGAAATGAAAATGTGGATAGGTCTGTCTACTATTGGCTCATGTACAAATAGCTGGATAGATTTTTCAGTTTGGAGAATGTTTTTAGGATAGTCTGACAAAGTACAGAGTACATGGGATACTCAGAATTTACTTCAGTGGATTGGAGGGAAGACACTTCAAACTAACAGCATCCTCTAGAGCAGCTGAAACTCCTACACAATTACAAACAAAGCTCATCCATAAAGACACTGTAGAAAGAAAACAATAGCGGATTCATTTTCTTTTCTTTTTTCTTTTTTTTTTTGACAGAGCCTTGCTCTGTTGCCCAGGCTGGAGTGCAGAGGTGCAGTCTCAGCTCACTGTGACCTCTGCCCCTGGGGTTCAAGCGATTCTCCTGCCTCAGCATCCTGAGTAGCTGGGATTACAGGCTCCCACCTGCTTGGCTAATTTTTGTATTTTTTTGTAGCGACAGGGTTTTGACATGTTGGTCAGGCTGGTCTTGAACTCCCAATCTCAAGTGATCCACCCGCCTTGGCCTCCCAAAGTTCTGGGATTACAGGCATGAAGCCAATGTGCCCGGCTACAACAGTGGTTTCACATATGATCCACCAAATGAAAGCAACAAGGACAAAAGGTCCAACTGCAGATGTGGGATGTGATGGAGCTGCTTCTCACGTGGGCAACTTCATGCTGGCAGGTGCTCCAGGGGTGAAGAGTAGTAAAATTCATGTATTTAACAATAGTTAATGATTCTCCTGAGTGGTCCCAGGGGAGACCAGGTTGAAAAAATAAAATCAAGACCTCACATGGCATTTTCTAAATAATATTCACTTTTATCTGCTTACCTAAGAGCATCTTTACACATTTCACATGATTTCCATGTACAGCATAAAGCAGAGGTGTTCCTCCATTCTGTAAAATGAAAAGGTGATTGAGTTTTTCAGGGTGAGCAAGATTCAAGTAATTTAATGCTGCTGTGAGAAGTTTTACTAGAACTGGACATATAATCATTTAAAGTAATTTTAATATTTTTTGAAGGATACTTAAATCAGAACTAATAATTGAGCCTGTGATATTAACTTTTTCTTCTTGGTACTTAGCTAATTAATTCTTCTTCATTTATTCTTTTATTTACTTTTTAGAAACAGGGTCTCAGTCGGTCACCCAGGCTGGAATGCAGTGGTGCAATCAAAGCTCACTGCAGCCTCAAACTTCTGGGCTCAAGCTATCCTCCCACTTCAGCCTCCCAAATAGCTGGGACTACAGGTGTACACCACCATGCCCAGTCTTTTCTTCTTTAATAAAACTTACTGCATCTCTCCCAAACCAAATAAATTCTAAAACTTGTTAGAATAATTTTAAATTTAGTATCACAGACTTACCCAATCATATTCATTTACATCAACTCCACAATCAAGCAGCATTTTGACAATATCGGTGTAGCCTTTACTACAGGCCAATGACAGTGCACTTTCTCGACCTTTTCCTAAAAGTTGGGGATCAGCACCCTGGTGTGGGAAATAGAGATAAAAAACTTCTCAATTAGTTTAAACAAGAATATTGTTATTCCTGTCAACAATAATTATAGTTCAACACTAAGCCTAGTAATGTTCTGGGTTTAATAAAGAAATAACGGAAACTTTTACTCATGGGTGCTTTTATTGAGACTGTCTGGATGCCTTCCTTCCTCTGTCCTGTATCAATCCTAACTATCCTTTCTCTCTGGAGTCAAGTCACAGCTCCTCCATGAAGCCTTCTCCTACAAAGCTGACAGTACTTCTGTTCCTGTGGCACTTAGATGGGTCTGGGCGTTAAATTATTTCTCACTGCTCCATGTATGATTAGTCTTGCCTTCCCAACTAGATCCAAGTTCCACGAGAATATAAAAAGCATTAAACTTTTTTTGGTATCCTCTACTACTATATCTAGCTGGCTAGAGATATAAAAACTCTACTAAAGACTGAGCTGAACTTAAGTAACTGTACATATACATTTTCTGAGGCATTTTCCTTACATTCTGAAGTAGGAACTCTACCACAGCTATTTGCCCGTGTGCTGCAGCCCACATCAGAGGAGTAAATCCTTCTTCATCCGTGTGATTGATAACATTTTCTATTTAAAAGAAAAGCAATTTTTGTGATCTAATTTAACAATCACATCTTAATATCACTATGAAAAACTGGCATTCCAAAGAGTTTGATTATAATACTCAATGAAGTTCATTTTGTGCTGACTTTTCACTGGTGTCCTATTGCACGTCGTTGTAATTTGTAGTCTGAATGTATTAAAATATGCCTCACTGTATATAGCTAGGTTCAGATGGCATATTACTTAAAGCATAAACTACCAGACATGCCATAATGCCAGGTACAAGGCAGTCAAGAGAACACTGGTCTCAGGATCAGGAGACCAGAGTTTGAATTCTGGCTCTGTCACTTTCTAGCCATGTGCCTCTGGGCAAGACACTTAATTTCTTCAATATACAGAATACCCTGCTTACCTTGATATGTAGTTGGGAGGATCACAATAAAAATGAGATTATATGATAGCCCTCAGCATTACAGAAATTTATAAACTTATTTAATCTTATTAAAGCTATCTTCTACTCCACAACTAACATTGCTGCCTGTGAATTTCTCTCATTCTTGTGGTTTGCTAACATAATGTTATGTGGATGACAGATATGTGAATGAGGAAATCTGAAGTACAGTACCATGCAATTCTACCTTGAACCCCATTTTCTTCCCCAGATTGTCTACTAGTTATTAAGTCCACAGCCTTTTCCCTACATTTATTTAGTAGATTGAAGAAGCCTCCAAATATTCAATAAACAAACAGAAATATGACTCTTTCTTATAAAATGACATGATTAAGCAAAATAAAACTCTTCGATAGGACTCCCTGGATTCAATAAACAATGTTGGGACAACTGGCTAACTTTTCAAAAATTGAAAATGAAAGTACAGCTAAATCTTTACCTCATTACAACAAAACATATTCCACACGAGTTAAAGATTGAAACGTAAAATGGAAACCCCAGAAGTTCTAGAATAAAAATTACATTTATTTATAATATTGGAATGGGAAGTCCTTTCTAAGCAAGACATAAAATCCAGAAGTTACAAAGAAGAAAACAAATTTATGACTTACAAATGTTAAGGCTTTCAGAATATCATAAGGGAAGTCAAAGGAAAAATGACAAGCTAGGGAACCCTATATGCAACATAAACAACAAGAAAAAAAGCAAATTTCCTTAGAGTTTACATACCAATATATAGCAGGCAGTTCACACACAAAGAATTCGAGTAGACCATAACTTAAAAAATGGAAACGAGACTACTCGGAGATGCCACTTTTCACTTGTCAGATTAGCGAAATTTGGAGTCTGCTAATATCCTGTATCAGTGAAGGCATGGGGAAACAGAAACTCTAGTTCTGGTGTGAGGACACACATCTGGTTATATATATTTATATTTATATAAATTCATATACCCTTTCACCCAACAAATCTACTTGTGAGGATCTGCCCTATAGATAAACTTTAAGTTTTAAATTTATCTAAACTTTAACAGAATGTCAACACTATTGTTTCTTAATAGCAACAAACTAGAATCAACCACCACATGGTGGGGCAGTTAAAAAAGAAACAACAGGCCGGGTGCGGTGCCTCATGCCTGTAATCCCAGCACTTTGGGAGGCTGAGGCAGGTGGATCGCCTGAGGTCAGGAGTTCAAGACCAGCCTGGCCAACATAGTGAAACCCGTCTCTACTAAAAACACAAAAAATTAGCCAGGCATGGTGGCTGGCACCTGTAATCCCAGCTACTCAGGAGCCTGAGGCAGGAGAATCTCTTGAACCCAGGAGGCGGAGGTTGAAGTGAGCCGAGATTGTGCCATTGCATGACAGCCTGGGCAACAAGAGCAAAACTCCATCTCAAAAAAAAAAAAAACAAAAAAAACCCACAAAAATAAAACATAGAACATGTACATGCAATACAATGCACACTTATGGAACTATAAAAATAAAATAGGTCTTTAATATGTGCTTATATGGAAAGCTCTCCACAATATTCAGTGTCAAATGGTGTGATGTAGTGTATATTTTCCCTTTTGTGTAAATAACAAGCATGTACACATTCTCACACATAACCCAAAACGTAAATAAAAATGTTTTCCATAAAAATTTTCTGAAAATATAAGAAACTTCTAATGTTTGCTTTTGGGGAAAACACAAGGGTGGTAAAGGAACTTTTATGCTTTATATTCCTTTTTTTTAAAACTATTATCCATTGGGTTATCTGCCTGGTGAGTTTATGCAACTATTTGTTTTTGTCTTTATACTTTCTAATATTAAAACAATAACAAGTCTAATAAATCCTATTGAATTTGTTTTAAATAAATATTTTTAAAAAGGCTATTACCTTGTTCGATACGAGTAGCCAGATAGAGCATCTCTCCCTGCGCAGCCAACTGGTGAACGGACAAAGCTGAAACAGTATCATAAAATGCTTTGTGCATTATCTATACAGTATATTTGCATCATCCCGCCGTTCATGTTTATGTCACAATTTTCTTTTCCAAAACAAAAGCTATAATTTTATTGTTTTAAAAATCTAACTTAAAATGTATCCTAAAATTACGGCTAGGTGTGGTGGCTCATGCCTGTAATCCTAGCACTCTGCGAGGCTGAGGAAGCCAGATAACCTGAGGTCAGGAGTTCGAGACCAATGTGGGGAAACCCTGTCTCTACAAAAAAATACAAAAATTAGCTGACTGTGGTGGTGCGTGTCTGTAATCCCCTCTGCTCTGAGGCGGGAGAATTACTTGAATCCAAAAGGCAGAGGTTGCAGTGAGCTGAGATTGCGCCACTGTACTCCAGCCGGGGTGACAGGGAAAAAAAAGTATCCCAAAATTACAAGTATTCATTCTGTATCTGAGAATTGATTCATAGTCATTTAAGGTAATTCTGGTATCTACAATTTTATTTTTATTTTTATGAGGCAGGGTTTTGACATGTTGCACAGGCTGGTCCTGAACTCCAGGGCTCAAGCGATCCTTCTACCTTGACCTCCCAAAGTGCTGGGATTACAGGCATGAGCTACCATGCCCTGGCCTTTTTTTTTTTTTAATCTACAAATTGTTATTATCAATGAAATCTATTCTGAAGAAATGGTTTAGGTATTTAATTTTTAAAATGCTATTTCTGTATGCAAAATTATGAGGAAGACAGTTCTAAAAGACACAAAGGCACTGTTTTTGTCTTTTTATTGACTATATTGTGGTCTTAAATTTTTATTTTTGAGACTCTACGGGTTTTTCTTATTACAAAGAATGAAGTTATATATGAAAAACTGGCCTTGAGAGTTAATTAATTAATTAATTAATTTTGAGACAGAGTCTCGATTTGTCACCTAGGCTTGAGTGCAGTGGTGTGATCTCAGCTTACTGCAGCCTCGACCTCCTGGGCTCAAGCGATCCTCCTGCCTCAGTCACCCAAATAGCTGGAACTACATGTGGGAGCCACCACGTCAGGCTAATTTTTGTATTTTTTGTAGAGACAGGGTTTCGCCATGTTGACCAGGTCTTCAACTCCTGAGCTCAAGCGACCCACCAGCCTCAGCCTCCCAAAGTGGTAGGGTTATAGGCATGAGCCACCACTCCTGGTCTGACAGTAAATTCTTGAGTGTAGGCCTAGCTGTGGGTAATTAGCTGTGTGACGTTGGATAACTGATTAAACATTTTTGTCTGTAACATATGAGATGTGAATCAAATGATCTTAGGTATTTGTTTTTAGCTCAAAAATCCTGTGGATTATGTTAAGACAACTTCTTTAAGACAGTGCTAAATAGGAAGAGGTCTCCTTAAAAATTAGTAGCATTTGATCATTTGACTTCGGTGATATGATTGGATGGCCTTACTACAGAAAGAAAAGCAACTGGGTGCCCTATGCAAATTTATATAAGTAAACCAGAAATGGCCAACAGGTGGAGTGAGAGTCCTAGAGGAAGATTCTTCCTAGCTCAACTGATGCAGCATGTGACTCAGAATCAGGAGGGATTTAGCGTTTCCAAAGAAAAGACAGAGATTTCGTCATGCTTTAGAATATAGATATATTTATATTACATTCTCAAATACAGTGACTAACATAAATACAGTTCCTTTTTTTCTCTTTTTAACATACTTATACTACATAGAATATTTCGTAGTTTAAATAGAAAAACTTTACTTCTTCTAGAATGATTCTACATTTAAAAAATTGTGGATTCAAGATATTAAAAGAGGTGGTTTCATATTCACATTATATTCAAATTCAAAATTACAGTACAAATTACTCAGCTTTTACTACAGAATCATCTCTTTATCAGTGCTCTAGTTTATAAGTAAAACGTGAAGCCTTGAACTCCAAGAATATGAAAATACTGACAATGTCTTAATTTCAAAGGGCTCAGAATTTTTCTCATTATTTTTTATTAACATTTTTATAGTAAAACTTTTAAGTTTTCATAATTAATATTTTAATCTGTATTTGTTCTCAACAGAGAAACATAACATATGAACTATTTATTTATTATTGATTGATTGGAATCAGGGTTTCACTCTGTTGCCCAGGCTGGGGTGCAGCGTATGATCACAGCTCACTGCAGCCTTGACCTCCTGAACTCAAGTGATCCTCCTGCCTCAGCCTCTTGAGTGTCTGGGACTATAGGTATGTGCCAACACACCCAGCTAATTTAAAAACAATTTTTTTTTTATAGAGATTGGGTCTTGTTATGTTGCTCAGGCTGGTCTTGAATTCCTGAGCTCAAGTAATCCTCCTATCTCAGCATCCAAAAGTGCTGGGATTATAGGCGTGACCCACTGTGCCTGGCCCCCACATGAAATATTTAAAAATGCAATAATATATGAAAAAGTTTTCAATTGCTAAAACTACTAGGATAGCACTTAAGCTCTCAAAAAGCTTAAGTATATGCATTTACTTATTGTTTTTAATTGACAATAATTGTATATATGCAGTACAAAGGATATTTTAATATGTTTACATTGTAGAATAATTAAAGCTAATTAACAAATCTACAACCTCATATACTTATTGTGTTGAAAACATTTAAAATTTACTCTTTTAGTAATTTTGAAATATATACTACATTACCTATTTTTTGTTTTTTTTGAGACAGGGTCTCATTCTGTCACCCAGGCTGGAGTGCAGTGGTGCAATCTCGGCTCATTGCAACCTGCTCCTCCCAGATTCAAGTGATCCACTCACCTCAGTCTCCCGAGTAGGTGGGACCACAGGCATGCACCACCACACCTGGCTATATTTTTTTTAATTTTTAAAATTTTTTGTATTTTTAGTAGAGACAGGGTCTTGCTATCTTGCCCTGGCTGGTCTTGAATTCCTGAGCTCAAGTGATCTACCAGCCTTGGCCTCCCAGAGTGCTGAGATTACAAGTGTGAGCCACCACGCCAGCCTTCAATGCACTATTATTTATTACAGTCACCACTGTGTACAATAGATCATTAAGTATTCTTCCTGTCTAGCAAAAACTTTGTATCCTTTGATCAATATCTCTACCCTTTCAGCATCTACTCCCCTCTCCCAGCCTCTGGTAAACACAAGTCTATTGTGTACTTCCACTAAGTTCTACTTTTTCAGATGTCCCATATAGTGAGATCATGTGGTATTTGTCTTTCTATGCCTGACTCATTTCACTCAGCATAATGTCCTCCAGGTTAATCCATGTGTTACAAATGATAGAATTTTCTTCTTTTTTAAGGTTGAATTGTTTTCCATTGTGTAATACAACACACTTTCTTTATCCAGAGAATATGCATTTAATGAAAATAATGTTTTAAAGTCAAATTCTTGAAAGTATTAAGAAAAAGAATATAGTAATACATCAGTGGCAAATACTTACAATTTGCTAACAGAGGTGTGGTAGACACCTCATTTCCTCTGTGTTTGTTGGTTAAAGTAGTTGACTGTTTGATGGGTGAGAAATGCTTTGTTGTAGAGGGAGTGTAGACATGCCTTACTTGAATTCCCGGAGAAGGAGACGTATGGATACTGCATTCAGCTAAATAAAAAACAAATTTAAACACATTAAAAGCATTTCAATAAGAGTTCTATGTCAATGTCTACATTTAAAAAGAGATACATGAGATACAACAGCTTCAATTAAACTATTTATCAAGTGATACTAAATTGTTTTTTTCATAGAAACTCCACACTTCCTTGTTTGCATAGTGGTGAGTTTTAAAAAGTCTATACTACCATAGTGAAAGTTCCAGGAAAAAAATACATTATTCTTGAGTGATGTTTTCCTAAGAGAATAGTTTTATTATTCAGGGTATCAAGTAAATCTAGATCACTGATGACAGACTTCACTGCATTAAAGCATAGAAAGTGAATACACATTAAGTATTTATGGAACAGGAATATTCAGGAATGAATATTAAGCTAATTCATTTTTAAAAGGAACAAGAGTTTTTTTTCCTATGATTTTATTTTTATTTTTTTATTTGTTGAGATGGAGTCTCACTCTGTGGCTCAGGCTGGAGTGCAGTGGCACAATCTCAGCTCACTGCAACTACCATCTCTCAGGTTCAGGCAATTCTTGTGCCTCAGCCTCCCTCCCAAGTAGCTGGGATTATCGGCGTGTGCCACCTTGCCCAGTTAGTTTTTGTATTTTTAGTAGAGACAAGGTTTCACCATGTTGGTCAGGCTGGTCTCGAACTCCTGACCTCAAGTGAGCTGCTTGCCTTGGCTTCCCAAAGTGCTGGGATTACAGGCACGAGCCACTGTGCCCGGCCCTACGATTTTAAAAGGAATAATAGGGAACTTCATTAGAGAATTTGTAAATAAACAAATAATAAACAAGAAGTTTTTTTAAAAAAATCAACACGTACTTCAAGTTAGATATTATTTTAATATCTGGTTTCTGTGAAATTCCAAAATCATATTAAAAAATGACTTCTAAACTGTCTTCCCAAACTCAAAATCTCATGATTGGGGAAAAAAACCAAATACACAAAAACAAAAACAAATGCAGATATTTATACCATAACTTTCAACCTTTAAATAGGACGGATGCCACTTCCAGGTCAGAGTTAACCTGATCTTGAATATTTTTACTGTCTTCTTCATTTAAGGACTTCACAAATCGAGAACACACATTCATATCAAATCGGTTAGGCAATATGAATTTCATTCCCATGGCAACACCCTGAGCTGATCCTTCTTCTGAATTTGGGTCCAGTGGATGTTCTATTTTAATGTCTGGCATGCCAGTTAGGCTATAAGTGCTGGGACACTCTTCCACTATAAGCTGGGCTCCAATATCCAGATTTGCTGATGTAGCCATGATTTCAATTATGTAGATTCAATAATTAAAACATTTCTTCATGATTTCCTCTTGGTTTTATAAGAGCAGTATCCAGTGTTGGATATTCAAATTGGAATTTGAATATTTAAAAATCTGAAAGAAAAAAGTTAGAAAAATAAAAGTATTCCTATCAACTTAGGTAAAAATCCACAAAATAATCATTTTCAATCAAGTATCGAAACAATGCTCTTGTAAGCACCTATATATAATAGAAAGCATATAATGTTCAAAGGTAGAGAAACCTGGGTATGAATCTAAGCTTTGCCATTAATTAGCTGTGTGACCTGTACAAGTTACTCAACCCCTCTGAGCTTCAGTGTCATTTATAAAATAGGGATACCACCATTAACCTTACAGGGTTCTGGTAAAGACCAAATGAAATACTGTACAGTGACATTCTCACTTCCATCATTAAATTCCAGTAAATTTTACTTACTGTTTCTCCCATTTCCTATAACTGAATATTGCCAAATGGATAAAAGATCAGGCTAACAATGAAAATAAACTTTAACCTCTTACCTAAGGTTAGTTCTTTAATATGTTTACATAGGTAGCCCTTAGTTTGAATTTAAGAAATGATATAATTCATGTTGTACCCAAGTTTATTGGCATTGTTATCTATAACACCCGTAATTCTTAGACCGTGAAAGGCTTTACAAAGCTTTGGTTTTGATGAATTGAAGGTACATTCATCAATTTTTGTTCAGATTAAGCATTAGCAACTTAATATAGGTTTTCATGAAAAATAAAGTAGGTAGATTGGTTTTCCAAGATGTATAACTGTCTCAAATACATTACCATTTGGGACAGGGAAAAAATTAATAAAATACAGTTAATTTTTTCATGTTAGAGTTTATAGCCTCTTAGAAATTTTGAGAGGGGTGGAGAATGAGTGTGATGAATTGACAGAAACAG
Source organism: Cacajao melanocephalus (assembly GCA_963573385.1). Classification (NCBI taxonomy): domain Eukaryota; kingdom Metazoa; phylum Chordata; class Mammalia; order Primates; family Pitheciidae; genus Cacajao; species Cacajao melanocephalus. The sequence continues at coordinate 30,692 of CAUYLG010011690.1, read as the reverse complement.
GTTTCAAAAAAAAAAGAGAGGGTGCAGGGTGTTTTAAAATTGGAATTAATTGGAATTAAAAGAAAAATGCATCAGGATCACAGTGGAGCAAGGGTCGCCAAACCATACATTTACAGATAACAGCTTTTTACAATTTTAAAAACATTTTCAAAAATTAATCCTTAACAATCATTTGAGTAATCAGGTTAATCATATGTCCACCTTAGAGGAGAAACAGGAAGCTCATGAATTACGACGGCTCACCCAGCTCTTCTGACTCCATCACTCTGACCATTAAAATGAGGCAGCACTAAACAAATCCAAAACCTCCACCAGAGAGAGTTGAATAAATAACACACAGTAACCTGTAATCCCAGCACTTTGGGAGGCCGAGGTGGGCGGATCACGAGGTCAAGAGATAGAAACCATCCTGGCCAACATTAGCTGGGCGTGGTGGCACGCGCCTGTAGTCCCAGCTACTCGGGAGGCTGAGGCAGAAGAATTGCTTGAACCCGGGAGGCGGAGGTCGCAGTGAGCAGAGATCGCGCCACTGCACTCCAGCCTGGTGCCTGGCGACAGAGCAAGACTCTGTCTCAAAAACAAACAAACAAACAAACAAAACACACATAGTAAGAAAAACATTTGAGGAAAAAGAAGGAAACCAGAAAATTCGTTCAGTGATTCAAATGGAGATGGATGTGCAATGCATTAGTCCATGCGTCTTAAAAGAACTGGACAATATGAACTGTGTTTCCTCAGGGAAGAACCATCTCCCCTTTTCTCCTATCCAGGCTGGCTAAGTGAAACTCCCCTAAGCTTTCTGAGCACCCTGCATATACCTTTATTTTAGCATTTACCATTCTCTTGAAAATTTCCATGTAAACACCATCTAAATTGAAAACTCCCCTGGGATGGGGACCATTCTTACTAATCTTTGCACACAAAACAGTACTTGGTCCTACCAGGTGCTCCATAAATGTTTTCTGATCTGAACTTTAACAATTTTTTTTTTCAATAATATTTCCTATTTCTAACATTTGCTGATTAGATCTGGCTTTCCACTCCCAACATTGCTACTAACTAGCTGGAGAATCCTGGACAAATAAATCATACAAGTTTTCTGAAATTCATCTATTATAAAAAGGTGTTGAAATAGGCCTAATATTCTTTCCAGCTCTAAATAACTTCCACGTTACAAATCAGGGTTTACAGATGGAATAACAGGTCTTGGAGAGGAGAATAGCAAATGTGCTTAGGGGGAGGGGGTGGGTGGAAAAAGAACGCTTATCTTGGCACACCAGTCTAGAGAGGAGAAGCAAATTTGATTGGTAAGCCAAAATTTTGAAGAACAGGAGAGGGAGGCAGGGGGTCAGGGGTGTGGGGTAAACATGACTTGGAAGAGGAGGTGGTGAGAAAAAGGGGGTAAGGCAATCAATAGCTAGGTTCACCTCGATCTGTCAGAGCCCAGGGATGAAGGGATAGAGAATTTAAGGAGATAAAGTGGGCAATTATGCTAGTTCCCGTGGATGCTAGTAACAGGAGCCCCTCGTTTTTTTCCTGATCCTGGAATTATCCTACAAGGAGAGGAAGGTGCTATGAAAATAAATGATGCCTCACAGGCGACCGGTGTTCCAGTGTCCCGAGACAGGAGCCCGCTGGATGGGAGACTCTGGTAGGAAAGGAAGTCCGTTCTGCCGCCAACGGCCAACTGTGCCCGAAAAGTCCCCGGAAGAAACTCTCGCTCATCCGCGGCGAGCGGATCTCGGGGACAGGGGTTGGAGGCAGACCCGGTGAGAGTGCAGGGTCTTGCGACCACCGACGACCGCAGAAAACGAGTAGAGTCTTCCCATCCGCCGCCAGCTTCAGTACAGGCCTCCAAGCCCGGGCTTGTTTTGGCCGCGACGTCACTTCCGATTTCTTCTTTCGCCTTCTGGCTAAAAAACGTTCTGCAGCGCTGCAGCTGAGACTTTCAGGTTTTCTTTTCTTTGTCTGTCTCTCTCTCTCTCTCTCTTTTTTTTTGACGCCGTTACGCTCCGAGGCCCATCCTGCCGGAGTACTACACAGACAGGGTCATTTCGGATGACGGTTCTGGGTTACCAGAGCAGAGGACGCCCCAGTCTCGCCCTCTGGTCACGCCTCCTGCGCCTGATCGCCCTGCCCACCTGATCGCCTTTGCGGCGCCGGGCTGCGTGAGTCTCAGGAACTCGCGCTGCTACGTCATCTTTACGCGACGGTCCGTTCGGTGTGTGTCGCCGGCTTTTCGAGGGTCCATGTGATTTTTCACGGCAGTGCTGCTGAACGGTCCAGGAGAGGGAGCTGGCCGAGTCCTATTAATTGTCCTTGAGTCCAGGTGTCTCGTCGGGCCCTTTGGGGCTCAGTGGAGGTAGGTGAAGGCGGCTTCCATTGAGGGAAGCCCAGACTCACACTTGGCCTTCCTGTGCTATCTGGCATGCTCTTCTGGGGCTTCCCAGGCTCTGTAGGAGAATAGCTAAATTCTTTAACCGGTTCAAGTTCCCCTCAATTAAGCTGCGACTTAGATTCTCCTCTGCGATTACACCCTCTCCTGTCCACCGTTGTTAGTTACCGGAGTAATCAGCAACTCTCCAAGGCAATGGACATATTTCAGTCTGTCTTTGCTTACGAGGTTCCCTCAGCAGTGAACGTAATGGAGTTTTAAAAGATTTGGGAGATAAAATCAGCGTATCTTGTTAACTGTTTGGATGTTAGGAGTGAGGAAGACGGACACATCAAGGCTGAATCTAGATTAATATCTGGCGCCAGTCACCAGCCAAAATGGAGTATATTGGAGTATGCGAGGGCACAGGCCATGTCTTTATTTCATTCACCATTATATCTCCAGTGCCTAGAACAGTGTCCTGCACATTGGCAGGTGCTTTAATGAACAGAAGAGTGTTCCCCCTTTAATCATTGGTCATTGTATTTTATTAAAACACCTTTTAAATTTATGTTACACTTATCGTGGTGTTACTGATGTAAAGTTTTCAGGCTTTTTGTAATAGATGATGAGTGGCAGCACTGGAATCATTTACCTGATAACTTTGAATCTCTTTTGCAATTGAATCGTTCTGGAAAGATGTTTTGGCTTGATTGTATGTTATTTAAAAGTTTTATTATGCCACTTTAATGTTGAATTTAATTTCAGGATTGCTTTATTACAGTTTTCTTTCCTACTGTTCAAACCTTTTAAAGTAAATTTAATTTTAAGCTTCTACATTAGAATATTAGCTTTGTTTTTCTTACTTCTTGGCATTTTGGGGCTTTCAGGAAATCAAGTCCGTAACTATAATTCTTATAGATTAAATGTCATCTTAAACTTGGTTTCAGGAAACTTGTATTTGCAGTTTCACCTTAATATTTCCTGATGCCAGAAAATAGACACTCAAAGCCAGCATGATCCTTTTTGGTTTGGCTACTGGAAGACTGTGCTAGATTTATTCCAAGTGTTGTAAAATGGTTGGCTACATGTGAGAACCTTTGTGTACAGCTAAATAGATGGTGCGATATGATAACTCTTACTTTAATTATTCCTGCTTCCTATAGATTGCTTTTTCTGGGTTAGAATTAAATGGTTTATTGGTCTCTAATCTGTAAACTTCCACCCAGACTTTTGAAAGAAAGCAGAGTGAAAATCAACTATGTACAAATTTATAAATAATATGTGTATAAAATATTTTCTTTTTCAGACTTAAGGCAATCCCTCTAATTATTTCTAATATCAATTCCAAAATACTGACCCTTGGACAACAGTGCAATTATTTTTTTTATATTTAATTTTTTTTTTCTATCGGCTTTCTTAGGTTCAATCATGATCTTTAATTTTTTTTACTATTTTCTTGCTTCAGTGAAGGAAGACAACAGTCAATTATATGGAATTATGGCTGGATATAAGCCTGTAGCTATTCAGACATATCCTATACTTGGTGAAAAAATTACCCAGGATACACTATACTGGAACAACTATAAGGTGAGTATGGGAGACAATGAGGGAGGAGGGATTTGTGTTTATGCCGATTTCTCTAGCATATGTTATACTCTGGATGCTCTAACAGAGAATTATTAACTAAAAAGAATCTATTTGCAGCTTTTAGTTTGGGCAGATAGTTTGATATCTATTTTTTCTTGGAATTTTATATAAAAGTCTGTACTGCTTAATCAGATTAACCATACAGATGTCTAGCACAGAATAGACGATCAGTCAATGCCAAATGAATTAAATTTTAAAATTTGAATCTCATATGTTTAAAGATGTTTATTGAAGTATTGCTTGTAATAGTAGAAATCTGGAAAAACCTATGTCTATTAGTAGTGGACATAATTTACTATATAGTGTGGCCTTATAATGGATGGTAAGTCCATTGCTCCTATGAAAAGTTAGCTAATATGTGTTACTAAGTGAAAAGAAGCAAGATGTGGAACCGCTTGCATAGTAGGATTATCTTTGTGTCATTTTAAAAGTATGTGGTTATTGTATGCTGGTATAGACATAGTAACTTTTTTTTTTTCTGGTAGAAATCACAGTAAACTCAATAGCTGAAGAGACAGAGTAGGGTGTGGCTTTCTAACCGTATGTTTATTTCAGTGGCTACAAGGATAGTCTGGGTGGTGATATGAACGTTTTTTGCTTTCTTTGTATTTTATGTTAAATACAACCTAATAAATGTTACTGAGAACAAAAGGAAATGGTCTGTAAGAAATTATGTAATGCTTAAATAGGTCTTACCAGTGGTAACTCTGTTAACACTCTACTATTTTTTATTAAGACCCCTGTTCAGATTAAGGAATTTGGTGCAGTTTCAAAAGTAGACTTTTCTCCTCAGCCTCCATATAATTATGCTGTCACAGCTTCCTCAAGAGTAAGTATAATATGTCTTTATTTTTCTTTTGTATAGTTTACTACTGATCTTGAGCATCTGGTGAAATACTGTTTTTCATTTTATAGATTCACATTTACGGCCGATACTCTCAAGAACCTATAAAAACCTTTTCTCGATTTAAAGACACAGCATACTGTGCTACTTTTCGACAAGATGGTAGATTGCTTGTGGCTGGCAGTGAAGACGGTGGAGTTCAACTTTTTGATATAAGTGGAAGGGCTCCCCTCAGGCAGTTTGAAGGCCATACAAAGTAAGAGACAATTGGTTTTTATGTGTTCTGGTTTCGTTTTATTTTGTTGTAAGCTCTGTTTTTTTCTCTCTTTGATGAAAAACATAGAGAGCAGTTTTATGAAGATTTATTTGCCTGTATGTACTATATTTCCTGATTGTTCTAAGAGCACTTAACTTGGATTCCATGGTCCCGTTTCATGGGGCTCATGAATTCCCTAGAATTGTATGTGATATTTTGGGAAATACACATTTATCTAGGGAGCTGTTCTGTAGCTTTTGGTTAACTTTAGCATGGTGTGTGACACAGTTGAGGTTATGAATTACTCATCTAAAGACAACCTTACAGCTAGTAGTGAGAGATCCATAGGACTGTGCTGTCTTAGAGCATCTCATGTTGAAGTCAAGTTGGAAGGTAGATTTTCTTTTCTTCTTGGATTTGTACTATTTTGCCCCTTGATAAATTAAGTGGCCATCACAATGTTATATTATAGCTTTGTTTTCAGGATTACCAGTGTCATTGCTGAAATTTGTTAAAATATAACAGAAATTTTTATGTAACATTCAGTTTAGTGGCAAATCTTTTTTGAGTTTTTTAAAGAACTTTTTGAAACGTTAAAAGTTAAAGGGCCTTTGCTCTCATATTTAGCAGCTAAGTGGAATTGTTAACATATTAGAATATATAATTTTAAGGCTATTCTTTAATATTCTTTTTAACTTTACAATGTAGGAGTATTTAGGAGTATTTACATTTCTTAATTGACTGGGGGGCAAACACTTTAAAGTTTTCTCTTTCTCTCATGATTTCCCTCCATGAAGACTCCCTGAAACTGACCTGCTTTTTTCTTAATCTGAGAAAAAGGAGCATTTTATGTTAGAAGGTACCAGAAAAATAATTTTCTAATTTTTTAATATACTGATCTTCGATCTTTTAGAGCAGTTCATACAGTAGATTTTACAGCTGACAAATATCACGTGGTCTCTGGGGCTGATGATTATACAGTTAAATTATGGGATATTCCAAACTCCAAAGAAATTTTGACATTTAAAGAACATTCTGATTACGTGAGATGTGGATGTGCTAGCAAACTTAATCCGGATCTCTTTATAACAGGTTGGTGATCTCTATTCCCTCCTGAAGCAAATAATCTCTTGGGGATGTATTTTAATCTTGCTATGGGGCTCTTCTGGGATGGAGGGGTTTAAAATTTGTTTTATAAAGGAATATGTTTCTGATTAATTCTCCAGTTTTTAAATAAATTTTTATGTATGTATGTTTGTATTTATTTTGAGACAAGTTCTCACTCTGTTGCCCAGGCTGGAGTACAGTGATGTGATCACCGCTCACTGCATCTGCTACCTCCTGGGCTCAAGTGATCCTCTCACCTGAGCCTCCCAAGTAGTTGGGACTATAGGTGCCCACCACCACGTTCATCCACTTTTTGTATTTTTTGTAGAGACAAGGTTTTGCCATGTTGCCCAGGCTGGTCTCAAACTCCTGGGCTCAAGTGATCCGTCTGCCTCAGTTTCCTCCCAAAGGGCTGGGATTACAAGTGTGAGCCACCGTGCCTGGCTTCCAATTGCTTTTTATCTTCTTATTCTTCTTTTGGTGATTGTTCATGTCTTCTAAATGTGTTTGGAAAAATCAGGCTGTCTTGAAAACATAATAGACTCTCAGAACTGTAATGGGGAGTACACTGCCTCAAGCAGTCGAGAAACAAAGGCAGTGCAGTTTAGCCTCTGTGGGTGCCTTTACAGAAATTTCCAGATGATTCAGTAGTGACAGTAGTCCAAAGAAGGGAATATTTTAGGATCAGAGCAAGTTAGATTGTATAGTATTGTGTAGTGCTTCTTAAGACACAATCAGTGGTAGTGGGTTTGGAGGTCCTGTGTCTTCATGAATATACATACGTGTCTTTTTAAAACTCCATCTAAGATTTTTTTTCCTTTTAAAATTTATATCTGGATACATACAGTTTTTGTTTTAAACAGTGAAACTAACAATATAAAAATTGACATTTTAGGATCATATGATCATACTGTGAAGATGTTTGATACACGAACGAATAAGAGTGTTCTCTCTTTTGAACATGGGCAGCCAGTGGAGAGTGTCCTGCTTTTCCCCTCTGGAGGTCTTCTGGTGTCAGCAGGTACTTAAAAATAGCTTTCACCAGTATTGTTGGTTTTGAATCATATTTGTTTAAAATCAGTTGCTTTTTGTAATTTATCAGTGTGCATTTGAATTGCCTAAGTTTTTGCTCAAACAGTTAATCGATAGGACAGGCAAGCAGTTATCATTTATTGTGTACCTAATGTGAACCAGGCACTGTGCTGTTATATACATATTAACTCTAGTGCACTAGATGATGCTACAAGGTAGTTAGCTTTTCCCCTGTTTTACGACTAACGAAATAAAAGTTTTAACTAATTTTTCTATGGCAAAGTGGTAAGTGGCAGATCTGAAATCACAGAACTTGAGAGGCTACGTTATGTATTTAGCCCTGTGCCATCTTAATTTAACCCCAGAAATCTAGCTTATACTCCTTTTATTCCTACCTAAGAGATCTGCAGCTTTTGAAAATCAGTTATTTGAGATCTACAAGGCTTGTCTCTTTTTCTGTAACTCTCTAGATTGAAATGTCCCTACCCAGCAAATAGCTGCTAGTACTAGAGAAAGGAGATAATGTGGCCTCAAAAGGGGCCTTAGTACATTTTTTCACAAGTTTGGACTGAGGTGTTTTTTTCATTTTGCACATACTGCATTTTCATAATTACAATGGAAGAAGTAAATTGGCGTTTTTCTAAATAAAGTAAAAATGCGTTGACTTTAGAAGCATGTATAGGTAGAATGTACAGTTGACAACATATATTGCTGTGTGTGCATCCTTTTTTTTTCTTAATTCCAAAATCTGGCTAGAAATTACTCTTTTTTATATTATTTTCCCCAGTACCTATCTGATTAAAAAATAAGTTGAGGCTGGGTGTGGTGGCTCACACCTGTAATCTTAGCACTTTGGGAGGCTGAGACAGACGGATAGCTTGAGCCCAGGAGTTTGAGAGCAGCCTGGGCAACATAGCGAGACTCCATCTCTAATTGAAGAAAAAAAAGTTGATAATGTCAGATATGTCTACTTTTCTTGCTGTTATTCTGACAAATGGAAAAAATATCAAGTTGAACAGGGAGGATAGAAAGCTGTATGCTAATCTCCACTGTGTCACTAGCTAATTGTGACCTCGGGCAATTTCTTAAGGTTTGTAGACCTTGAAAATGGGAAGGTTGGACTAGAGCAGTGTTTTCAGCTGTGATCCCTCTTGTGAGGTGCCACATACTACTGGAGGGATGGGGACTGTGAGTTGGGTTCCAAATCCTGTTCCCCAGTCAAGATTTCAGTCTCCTCTCCCACCCCTTTTTCTGTTTTTCATATTAGACTTTTGCTTGATGTTTTGCTGCAAATCTACCTTATTCACTTCCACTGCTATATAGAATTTCTTTAAAAAAAATGATTTGATTATAATTTTCTTAATGAACTCTTTCAGTTATGCATTTATTTTCCTGGAATTTCTGTATGCTTCACATTTATTAAATTATTTAACTGTCGTAACAGTTCTGTGGGGTAGGAACCATTACTTCCAATTACGCAGGAAGTGATGGAGCCTGGACTCTGGACTCCCTCAGTCAGCTTCCATGCTTTGTGGAGTGTCCAGTGAAGAATGCTTTTCAGATCTTTAAAATTTTGAATCTGTGGGCAGAATATCCAACTAACGATTATTTCTTTTTGTAGGAGGTCGTTATGTTAAAGTCTGGGACATGTTAAAAGGAGGACAATTGCTGGTATCTCTGAAAAATCATCACAAAACTGTGACATGTTTATGTCTAAGCAGCTCTGGACAGAGGTTGCTCTCTGGCTCACTGGATAGGTTAGCATTTTAATTTTTTTCTGTGTTACTGTACAGGTGTTTACTGCTTGAGGAAATGAGTTATTTTAGCAATATTTGTGATAAGTATTGTGATAATGATTTCCAGGAGAAAAAAAAGCTGTTGAATTAAAAATAGTTTTGACCTTTAATTTACATATAGCTACTTATTTTCTCCTTTAATATAATTTGTTTTAACTTATATATCTAAACAACGTTATTGAACCATTTGATCAGATAACCTTTCAAATAATGTTATTCTAAAAACCGTCTTATAAAACCATTATTGTACATTCATATATTTTGATGTTTTCTTTTTTTTTTTTGAGGCAGAGTCTTGTTCTGTCGCCAGGACTGGTGTGCAGTGGCACGATCTGGGCTCACTGCAACCTTCACCTCCCAGATTCAAGCGATTCTCATGACTCAGCCTCCCGAGTAGCTGGGATTACAGGCGTGCAGCACGCCTGGCTAATTTTTGTATTTTTAGTAGAGACGGGGGTTTTGTCATATTGCCCAGACTGGTCTCAAATTTCTGGCCTCGTGTGATCTGCCCACCTCACCTTCCCAAAGTGCTGGGATTACAGGCGAGAGCCACTGTGCCTGGCCTAAAAAGTTTTTAAAAAATTAAATAAATTAATTTTTTTTTTGAGACAGTCTTCCTCTATTGCCTAGGCTGGAATGCAGTGGTGAGTTTTCAGCTCATTGCAACCTTTGCCTCCCGGGTTCAAGGGATTCTCCTGCCTCAGCTTCCTGAGTGGCTGGGATTACAGGTGTGCACCACCATGCCTGGCTAATTTTTGTATTTTTAGTAGAGATGGGGTTTCGCCATGTTGGTCATGCTGGTTTCCAACTCCTGACCTCAGGTGATCCACCCACCTTGGCCTCCCAAAGTGCTGAGATTACAGGTGTAAGCCACCATGCCCAGCATGAAATTTAGATAGCATATTTAATTTAGCCTAATATCTAGTGTAAAAATGAAATATATATAAAATAATTTCAACATGTATGTAAAAATTATTAAGACACTAGAAATAAATTAAGCATCTAAACATGTGCACTATGATACAATAATCATATTTTAGGTTGGGTGCAGTGGCTTACACCTGTAATTCCAGTGCTTTGGGAGGCTCAGGTGGGAGGATCACTTGAGGCCAGAAGTTTGAGACCAGCCTGGATAATATAGTGAGACCCCATCTCTACAGAAAATTTAAAAAATTAGCTAGGCACAGTGGTACACACCTTTAATCATAGCTACTAGGGAGGCTGAGGCAGGAGAGGCACTTGAGTGCAGGAGTTTGAGGTTGCAGTGAGCTGTGATAGTACCACCATACTCTAGCCTGGGTAACAGAGCAATACCCTGTCTCTTAAAAAAAAAAAAAGATAATATTTTATAAAAATTACTGTCTCAGTTTTTAAATTAAAATTAAATTAAACAGTTTCTTACTTTCACTAGCCACATTTCAAGTGGTCAGTAGCCACATGTGGCTAGAAGTATGGCACAGTTCTAGAATTTGCATGATCTATTGTTATTATTATTTTGAAGACAGGGTTTTGCCCTGTCACCCAGGCTGGAGGACAGCGGCATGTTCTTGGCTGACTGCAACCTCTGCCTCTTGGCTTCAAGCGATCCCCTCACCTCAGCCTCCTGAGTATCTGGGACCACAGGCACGTGCCACCACACTTGGCTCATTTTTGTATTTTTGTTGGTATGGGGTTTCGTCATGTGGCCCAGACTGGTCTCAAACTTCTGAGCTTAAGAGATCCGCCCATCTCGGCCTTCCAAAGTGCTGGGATTATAGGTGTGAGCCACCATGCCTGGCTTACATTATCTATTTTTGATTATTTTATTTCCATATTTTCATTTTTTTCTGCTATTATGAAAAACTTTGGTTTTTAGCATATTTATTAAAAAGTATATAGTCATCTTGTGGTAACTGCGGGGAATTGGTTGTGAATGCCCAAGTCCCTTGTTTAAAATGGCATAATATTTGCATATAACCTACACATATCCACTGTATACTTTAAATAATCTCTAGCTTATTTGTAATGCCTAATACAATACAAATGCTATGTAAATGGTTGTTACACTGTATTTTAAAATTCTGTATTTATTTATTTATGGATATTTTCAATCCGTGGTTGATTGAATCTGCAGATGTGGAATCTGCCATAAGGAGGATTGACTGTACATATTTTAAAAGCTAGAAAATATTTTTAATATAAAGGAATTTTTTGCATAAACAAATATTACATGGCAGGTTCTCTGAAATCATGTTACTAGGCAATTTGGGACTTGATTCTTAGGTATGTTCCTAAAAGCTATGTGTAAATTGGCTCTATTTGTGGTGGTTTCAACCAAGAGTGATTTTCATTCCTCAAGGAATGTTTGACATATCTTGAGAAATTTTTGTTTTTTATCACAACTTAAGGTCACGGTGCTTACGATATAGGGGATAGAGGCCAGGAAGGCTGCTAAACATCCTACAATGCACAGAACAACGCCTACAGAAAAGAATTCTGTGCCCCAAAATGATAGTAATTCTGAGGTTGAGAAACCCTGATATTTGGTTTCACGTGTACTTTCTTTCTTTCTTTTTTTTTTTTCTTTTTGAGAGGTAATCTTGCTCTGTTGCTCAGGCTGGAGTGCTTTAGCACGATCTCGGCTCACTGCAGCCTCCACCTTCTGGGTTCAAGCAGTTCTCTGTCTCAGCCTCCTGAGTTGCTGGTGCAGGTGCCTGCCACCACGCCCAGCTGATTTTTTTTTTTAATTTTTAGTAGAGATGAGGTTTCACCGTCTTGGGCAGGCTGGTCTTGAACTCCTGACCTCATGATCTACCTGCCTCGGCCTCCCAAAGTGCTGGAATTACAGATGTGAGTCACTGCTCCTGGCCCTTTCTTTCTTTTTTTTTAAAAATTTATTTTTTATTTTTGTAGAGATGGGGTTTCATCATGTTGCCCAGGCTGGTCTTGAATTCTTGGGCTCAGGTGATCTGCCGACCTTGGCCTCCCAGAGTGCTGGGATTACAGGCATGAGCCATTACACTTGGCTTTGTGATATACTTTCATCGATACTTTCTCCTTTTTCTTTTTTCTTTTTCTTTTTTTTTTTTTTAGTGACAGCATTTTGCCCTTGTCACCTAGGCTGTAATGCAATGGTATGATCTCGGCTCACCGCAATCTCCACCTCCTGGGTTCAAGCGATTCTCCTGCGTAGCTAGGATTATAGGCATGTGCCACCATGCCCGGCTAATTTTGTATTTTTAGTAGAGATGGGGTTTCTCCATGTTTGTCAGGCTGGTCTTGAACTCCTGACCTCAGGTGATCTGCCCGCCTCGGCCTCCCAAAGTGCTGGGATTATAGGCATGAGTCACCGTACCCAACTGATACTTTTTCTTTACTTCTAAGTTGGATCTTCAGATGACAGTGGATGATGGTCTGTCCTTCTGGTTTTTTTAAAAAAAATTTTTGAGACAGAGTCTTGCCCTGTTGCCCAGGCTGGAGGGCAGCGGCAGGATTTCAGCTCACTGCAACCAGGTTCAAGCAATTCTCATGCCTCAGCCTCCTGAGTAGCTGGGATTACTGGCCTGAGCCACCACAACTGGCTCTTATAGTTAGGGCTGATGTACAGCTCATTTTTTAAGGGATTCAGTGATAAATTAGTTTGTAATTAACATTACTGATCTTCGTTTTTCTTCACTGTTGTATAGATTTTAATGTTCATATTTTGAATTTTCAAAAAATAGAAATTTGCATTTTATACCCATTTTCAAGGTGATTTTTGACAAAGCCTTTCTTTTTTATTAGGAAGGTAAAAGTATACAGCACAACTTCCTACAAAGTAGTCCACAGTTTTGATTATGCAGCTTCAATTTTGAGTCTTGCCCTTGCGGTAAGTACCTTTACCTGTTTTTAAGTCTGTCACTAACCTTCCTGTTAAATGAAACTAAAATGGAATTTTGGGCTTTATTTTTGGATTTGAGTAACTCTTCTTGCCACATTAGATATTTGAGTTAAGACAATTGCTGGAATATATGACTTGTCCTAATGACTGAGCATGAATTTAGATATAGGTCTCACTCACCGGGTAACTTCAAACCAAGGACAGTGCTGTAGGCATTGTTAACACCAAATGCGGGACGTGGGAAGCTGATAAATCTCTCTTCAACTAATTTAACTCAAGAGTATTATAATACACTAGAAAGGCAGATTAGCTCTCTGATTAGAAAAAAAGATGGGAGCAAAAGGGGACAACAAAATGACATATCTCCTTTTCTTTGTTCCTGCTGTTTCTGAAATGTATACTGTCAAGTTTTATGAGAAACCACATTTGGGCAGGAAGGCATTTGACTATATTATATAGAAATCTGATTTGGGAGAGGAAAAGCTTATTAAAAAATATTTTTGGGGGCAAGATTGTAAAAGTCATGCTACTGTGTAATCCTTAATGCTGTTAACTATGTACTATTCTTCTTGTTATTTTTTTGAGATGGGTCTTGCTCTGTCACCCAGGCTGGAGTGCAGTGGCATGATCTTGGCTCACTGCAACCTCCACCTCCTGGGTTCAAGTGATTGTCTTGCGTCAGCCTCTTGGGTAGCCGGAATTACAGACGTGTGCCACCATGCCTGGCTAGTTTTTGTATTTTTAGTAAAGATGGAGTTTCACCATGTTGGTCAGGCTGGTCTCAAACTCATGACCTCATAATCTGTTCACCTCAGCCTCCCAAAGTGCTGTGATTATAGACGTGAGCCACCGTGCCCATCCAACTATGTATTATTACACAAACTTTGCCAGTGATATTTTACATGTATAAGTTCTGTCAATATAGTTGTATCCTAAGGAAAAAATGATTTTGCTTTAACGTCTTGCACCAATCATTGTTAGGCAGACTGTGTGTATCTGAATGGAACTTGGTGAATATATGGACAAGCAGCAAACACAATATAAATGTGTTTTGAAGTAAAAGTACTATAAATTATGAGTTAAGAATAGACTAACTTATTTTTCTAATTGCTATTAGCATGAAGATGAGACAATAGTTGTAGGAATGACAAATGGAATACTGAGTGTTAAACATCGGAAATCTGAAGCAAAGAAGGAATCGCTTCCCAGAAGAAGAAGGCCTGCATATCGAACATTTATTAAAGGAAAAAATTACATGAAGCAACGGGTATTTGTGCATTTCTCATATTTGTTTAAAAAGTGAAATTTATTGGAGTAGCATCCCTGCACATTACTGGAAAGCATAGTTCATGTGGCATTTAACTTTATTTTGCTTTTCTCTACATCAGAATTATTTCTAGATTGCTAGATTGAGGACATTATTGAATAGTAATGGGAAACAAGGACTACTTTATGTAATACTCTGCATCATGACATAATGTTATAACACTTTACTGGATTCAAAATAATGTCTTTCACATACTACCTGATCTGATCTAAACCCCAGGAAGTAGTAGAGCCAGTCATGTCCCCATTTGGCACTTGAGAAGATTGGGATGCAAAGAATTTGTGATTAATTCAGGATTTCTTTACTGGTACCCAGAGTTGTTGAGACTAGATCTCATTATCTCTGCTTCTTGTTTTATTTCTCTTTCTACTGAATCCTACTGCCTGCCACATAAAGAGAACTGAAATGAGTAATTTTTACCTAGAATTAAGGCATCAGTACATATTGTAAGTTAAAATTATAAGAGAGTAAGAACGTGTTGATGTAGAAAATTACTCCACTTTTTTTCTTTCTTGACTGATTAGCAGAATTCATTTTTATTTAATCTATATTATGGGCATATGAACATTATTGGTGACATAGTTCAGAGATGCCACTTCATTATGAAAAAGTTTATATTAAATATATCTTTATACAGATACTGATTTTTCTTCTCTGTAAATTTACTTTTCATTGCAGGATGACATTTTGATTAACAGGCCAACAAAGAAACACCTAGAATTGTATGACAGGGATCTGAAACATTTTCGAATCTCTAAGGCACTTGACAGAGTTCTTGAGGTGAGTAAGCGTTTTGTTTTGTTTTCTTTTCTTTTTTTCTTTTTTTTTTTTTTTTGGGCCAGAGTCTTGCTCTGTCTCCAGGCTAGAGTACAGTACAGTGGCTCAATCTCGGCTCACTGCGACCTCCGCCTCCTGGGTTCGAGTGATTCTCATGCCTCAGCCTCCCGAGTAGCTGGGATTACAGGCATGCGCCACCACACCCAGCTAATTTTTGTGTTTTTAGTAGAGACAAAGATTCACCATGTTGGGCAGGATGGTCTTGATTTCCTGACCTTGTGATCTGCCTGCCTCGGCCTCCCAAAGTACTGAGGTTAGAGGTGTGAGCCACCTGGCCAAGTGAGCATTTAAAAAAAAATTGTGTTATTACTTACCCTGCGTATTACCATGACTTGGAACTGTGAAGATAAACATCTATTCAAACTTGATAATTTAGTGCAAGACAATGATATTTCTTTTTGTGCTGTTTTGTCTGCTTGTGTTGTCTGTGAAAATTTCTCTAGCCTACTTGTGCAATAAAGACACCTGAGATTACAGTGTCCATCATAAAAGAGTTAAATCGAAGAGGAGTCCTTGCAAATGCCCTTGCAGGTCGAGATGAAAAGGAAATCAGTCGTGTTCTTAATTTTTTGATAAGGTATGTTTTATGTCTGTGAAACACTTTTATTTTGCATCTGAAATCCTTTATCACCAAATGAAAGACATATTTAGTTTGATTCTTATAGAGAACTGATGAAACAAATCTGTTTTAAGGATTTTTTTTTTAGGTTTACAAGTTTTACTAAATTGAATTTTTACTTCGTAGGAATCTTTCTCAGCCAAGATTTGCCCCTGTTTTAATCAATGCTGCTGAAATAATTATTGGTAAGTAGTTGTTAAAACCTGAAAATCCTAACACGCTTGCAAAAGTAGAGATGTCAAAGAATCAAATTTGGAAATCAAGTAGATCAGAATATCTTGCTTTTATTAATTCTCGATATGGATTTTCATGGAGAAAACGACAAGTCAATGCAGTTTAAAATGTAAAATGTTTATAGTGGCGTGACTTTGAATTGATGGGACTAGGGTTATTACAAAAAAAATTTTGTTTTCATAGACATCTGTAATGACCATGACAATTTTTCAAGTGGGAAAATGAAAATAAGTCAGACTTCCACCCTATATTTTCTGTAATTATTGGTTTTTGAAATAAATTTACTCAGAGGGATTGTTATACTTTCTATAAATCATTAATTATAAGTACAGATTTTTCAGTGTTTTTATGGTTATTTTTATACTTTTAAGAATTTTGCTTTTCACTTAATGTATAGAAAGATATTGCTAGTTACTGTGTTTTCTTTCTCTCTTTTTAGATATATATCTGCCTGTGATTGGTCAGTCCCCTGTAGTTGATAAAAAGTTTTTGCTACTTCAAGGACTTGTAGAAAAAGAGATTGATTACCAAAGAGAATTGTTAGAAACCTTGGGGATGATGGATATGCTTTTTGCCACCATGAGAGGGAAGGAAGGCACTTCTGTGTTGGAACATATATCTGATGGATTTCCAGAGAGTAAGAAGATAGAATCATAGTGTCTGCTAAATAAGACATATAAGAACTCTGAAGTTGGAATAGATTTGCCTCTATTAAATGTTGGGAAGAGACTCTCTTTGATACATTAAAAAAACTATTTACAGAAGCAGTTCTGTGGAAGAGACTGGAATAATTGTGGTCGGAAAACAAGTACCTGTTTTAAGTATGGCATGGTTTTCCATGTGCTATTTTGAATTGTTTTATAGCATCTTCACCTGGAAGATCTCAATTGTCTTGGACACAGAGTAGGTTTATGTGGGATGAGTTGATATTAATTTTAGTACAGGAGTATTCTGTATCAACATTTGGGTTGGTATTCAGATGGGAATTCAAATATGAATCCTCTCTGGAGAGGATCCAACTGAGAATCCTGCTAAAGGAACACAGCCTTGTATTACTTCTGGAAAACAACAAAAACAAACGGCAACAACAAAAAGCCTCTTTCTTGACGCTAATCAGTGCCTTTGGGATTTCTAGGCCCTTGCGTAGCTTGCTTCCTCTCTTCTTGATGTCGGCACTTGTCTTAGATCACATGCCCTGCTTCAGCTGGTAATGGAAGTGCAGCTGTTCCAAGTGTGGCAAGTAAGTGGTCAGCTCTGAAGAACTGATACTGGCTAGATTTGTGTTCGGAGTGTGAGAACAAGATCTACAGATAGACCTGATTGGACTGCTTTTTCTTTCTTCTCTTCATGCAGCCTTTCTAACAAGTTTTCACCTTGTTTCAGGTCAGAGGAATGATAGAATTTGTCATTTTTCTTATAATAAATAGCCTTTCAAACTATTCTTTATATGTTTTGAGCTGATCTTATAGCTACCTAATCCTCTGAAAACTATTTTCTCTGATTTGTATTTAGATTTTCCCCCATTCTTCACAATCATATTGTGTTTTAGAACCCCAATCCAGAGCAGTTTGCTTTGAAAAATAGTTTTTAAAAGTTTAATGTAAATATTATTTTTTAGAATTTTTTTTTGAAAGAGTCTTGCTCTGTTGCCAAGGTTGGAGTGCAGTGGCGCAATCTTGGCTCACTGCAACCTCTGCCCTCCCAGGTTCAAGCGATTCTCCTGCCTCAGCCTCCTGAATAGCTGGGATTACAGGTATGTGCCACCATGCCTGGCTAATTTTTGTACTTTTAGTAGAGACGGGGTTTCACCATACTGGCCAGGCTGGTCTTGAGCTCCTGACCTCAAGTGATCCACCTGCCTAGTCCTCCCAAAGTGCTGGGATTACAGGCATGAGCCGCTGCGCCCAGCCTGTAAATATTATTTTATAAAAACATTCTTATTTTCTTGGCTTTTTGATGTATCCATTCTGGATGGATAATTGTTGGCTAGTAACTCCTAGTACACTGATTTCACAGTTGCTACCTCTCCTACCTTTCTCTAATTCTTACCCCAACTCAAGTAGTTAAAAATCAGTAAGAAAAATGTCTTGAGCTAGAAGAACCTGTAGAGGAAGATTTTGTAATGCCAATCTGCTCTCATAATTTTAGTTCTGTAAATTCAGGGTTTTTTTAAGCCGAAAAAATACTTAATATGTTCTAGTAAGGGTATTCAGTAAAAATTAAATAAACATATTAAATTAATTTAATATTTAGGCTAACATTAACATTTAAATTAATATGCTAAGTGAATATACTTAATATGTTCTAGTACGGGTATGCTCAGAAATAGGGCCAGTTTCCCTTTCAGGAATTGCTTTCAGCAATCATACGGCACGGTGGCCGGTAATGAACCAGCAGTGTGTTTCCCTGTGTAATTATGAACTTAGTCAAGATCAGAAGCTGTGTTTTTGGGGTTGAGAAGGGTTAATTTATTTAAATAAAGTTTCTATTTAAAAACCTTTTTAAAACATTAATGTCATAAATATTCTGATAATTTGCATAGTAGTAAAAATTAGGAGTTGAAATTCTACCTAAAGCTGGATTTGCCATCAGTTTTGTAACATGTGACAAAGGTTTTCTCAAACATCATTTCATTTGATTCTCACCACAACCATCCAAGGTTGATATTATTTTCATTTAACATTGAATTAACTAAAGTAGTTGATTGACTCTCCAAGTCCCTGAGTGTGAGCTCTTCATCCTAGCACTGTGAAGTGGTTTGCCTGCTGGGGCCTAAACTACTCATTCCCTTGAATAAAACTTCAGAGTGCTGCAGTTCTCAAAATTTGTAACGGATACACATTTTCAAAAAGGTTAGTAAGCAATTCCCATAGCCATCAATACTTAAATTCAGGAGTACTTTTTGTTGTGTTTGTTTTGTTTTGTTTTTAGAGACAAGGTCTCATTCTGTTGCCCGGGCTGGAGTATCGTGGTGCGATCATAGCTCACTGCAGCTTTGGCCTCCTAGGCTGAAGCTATCCTCCCACCTCAGCCTCCTGAGAAGCTGAAACTACAGGCATGAGCTACCATGCCTGGCTAATTTTTTATTTTGATTTTTTGAGAGAAGAGATCTCACTATGTTGCCCAGGCCTCAAGCAATCTCCTGGCCTCAAGCGATCTTCCCACCTCAGCCTCCCAAATGACTGGAATGAAAGGCGTGAGCCACGCTCCCAGCAGGAATGGTTATTATATTCATTGAGACAGACTGTAGTATTTGCTCTTTGAAGTACTTAAACATAATTGGCATATTATAATATGTGACACTGGCCTTGAGATTCTGATTTAAAATGATTAACAACAGTTTTACACTTGTGAGTTTTAGTTGAAAGTATTTTAAAATGTTACTAAGTCTGCAAAAGTACTGAAATGTTTCAGACAACTTGGAAAGTCACCGTATGTTTCATGTATTATATTTATGAGAGTTAAGAACTTGGGAAGGTTTTGCTAATGGAGTCAAGCATTTGCAGTGCTGCTTATAAGAGAAACATTTAATGTATAAATACTATTAAGTTGTTTAAAGGAGTTTGGATTGTAAATGGGACTGTTAAAACAAATTTAGTCTGTTCAACTTAAATGGATTCTATCTAAAATACCCTCACGGCACCTCTGCACTCTAAGAGGGTATTTCATTTTCTATGAACAAAATACCCTCTTAGACACTAAAAAGCCACATCCCTGTTCCCTCGGCTATAGTTAACTAGACATGGGGGTACAACTGACTCAACCCTTCTCTAAGCAGGGATTTGTCATTGGGATTTATAGTGAAATTTTTGATCTGGGAAAATGGGAGGCTGGGAATGCTAGGTCTGGGTCATCAGCGGAGAAAGTTGGTGTGTAGAGAGGAAAAAGAATGAAACCTAAGTACAAAGAAAATAAAGATTATCCTGCTTTAATAGGTTAGACTGGAGGAGAGAGAAACCACCTTAGTTCCTGATGACTTCTATTGCCCTATTCTGGTTGTACCTCTTCCCCCTGGGGTCTGTGATATTCTTTGGATTCTCTCTAACACTTGTTTGCCGACTGTGAGTGGGTTTCTCTTATTTACAACCAAATGACTCTGAAAACACTAATCCACTGGTCCTGATATTTATTGAGACCCATTAGAGGCCAGGGAATCAAGGTTATAGCAATGAACAGAATAGACAAAAATATCTCCCTCAATATTCTGGCTGAGGGAGCTAGTAAACAGGTATATGCGTAGCGGGGTCAGGTGGTGATAAATGCGACGGAGACCAATCAGGCAGGGGAGGGAGATGGCGAATGTCAGGGGTGATAGGTGGGGTGCAGTTTTAAAAAGAGTAGTTAGGGGAGGCCTCACTGGGATGACAGTTGAGCAAAGTTCTGTAGGAAGTGAAGGATCCTCATTGCCATCTAGAGGCAGAGTGCGGAAGAAGCATGACTGGGGAGTTAATGGCAAGGTAGCCCATTTAGCTGGCGTGGAACAAGGGAGGGGAGAGTAATAAGATAAAGAATGGAGTAGAAACTGGAGATGGTGCATTTTGACAGTTCTGTAGGGAGTTTTGCCATAAAAGGGAGTAGCAAAATTGGGCAATGGCTGGAGGGATGTGGGGTCAAGAGTTTTTTTTTTTTTAAATTAGGTGTAATTGATATGCTATAAACTGCATATTTAAAGTGTTCATTTGATATGTTTTGACATTTATACACCCTTGAAACCACAATTAAGTTAATGAACATGTTTAATACCCTCAAAAGTTTCCTCCCACCCTTGGTAATCCATCCCGTCGCCCCTTCCTCTCAGGCAACTACTGATCTACTTTCTGTCACTATAGATTAATGTTCATTTTCTAGAACTTTATAAAATTGGTCTCCATTTATAAAATGGAATCAGAATTTAGGATTGAGGGGGTCTGGCATCTTTCACTTAGCATAATTGTTTTGAGATTTATAATTCATTTGAGATTTAAGTTGGGAACAATGACAGAATGAATATGTGTCAATGGGGATCATCCTGTAGAGAAGGAAAAACATGATATAGGATCCAGGGGAGGTGGAGCATTGGCTGGAAGGTGGTGATGGGGTCAAGTGCCCAAGTGGAAGGGTTGGCTTAGATAGGAGAAGATAGGAGAATAATAATTTAGGCATGGTTCAGGAGGGAAGGTATATATGGACACAGATGCAATTAGGTAGGTAGATGTGATAGTGAGGGTTTGTGGAGGTTCACTTGGTATCTCTTCATTGGAAAAAAACGTAGAAGGTAACTAACTGAAATGAGGTTAGAGGAAGAACAGATGGAGGTGTTGGAAGTTTGATGGGAGAACAAGATACGAATTAATCCTAGAAACGTCAAGAACTCAAACTTTGGGGCCATCTGCATGGATTTGAATCTTGGCTTGACCACTCATTGGCTGCGTGATTTGGGGGAAGTTACTTTGCCATTTTGTATCTCATTTTCTTCATCTGTTAATCAGACAAACAGAATCACGTGGGATAGTTGTGAGAATTGGGCTAATCCCCATAAACATGCCTAGAATATTTCTTCTAAAATTTATTTTTAAAGAACTGTGTTGAGAAGGGATAGCAGAACAAGGAATTCTATCTGTAACTGACTGAACAATCAGTTGAAATGATACTATCTCAGACCCGCCCCACAATGCTTCTGTTGTCAGCTAGTATGATGGGGGAATGAATGGACTAGAAAATGAAGTAGTATTCCCAGCAGCACCAGAGGCCCACAAGTCTAAGGAACTGAATTAGTGTTCCAGATTTACACTGAGATCCATCAGCATGGTGGCATGTTTTTCCCTTTACATTCGCCTATTAGGAGGCAGATGTGGAACAGGCTGAGATACGGATTTGACCAGCAATGGGGTTTTCGTAGGAGAATGCAACTTAACTGGGAAGGGACAAAGTTGATATTAAGATTTATGCAAAGGCATGATTGTAATGATACACCCTGGAGCTAAGATGGGTGAATATGGAAAGGAGGCCACAAGGGATTGAGGACAGTGAAAACACCTGGGTCAGTGGATTGTTGGTCTGTGTGTGGTTGAAGAGTTGCGGTTTGCCTACTAGAGATAGCGAGCTAGAGGCATGAAAGATGTTGTTGAGAGGACTAAACATTATGACAGCAGCAGTATTTGAGAGAGTGACAGCAAACCAGGAGCTAAAATGTTCAAAAAGTGATAGGGAGTGGTCTGCTGATGTGTGGTGACCAACAAAGTGAGGTGTCAGGGAAATAGTCAGATGACATGAGATTCAGTGGTGAGGCTGTCTTGGGATGGAAGACGAGAAAATGGTCTGGAAACAGCACTGAGGATTAACTACACAACCGTTAGGAGTTACACAGGAGCTGTGAGAGCAACAGCAGCAGCACTTGGGAGGGTTACAGAAGAAACTCCTCAGCAGAGAGCCAAGGCTCAGATCAAAGGCTTGGAGAGAATGGCCACATAAGAGATTGAGAGTTTGAGGGATGTTGCTGATGACTGAGACCCAGGGGGCAGAGGCAAAGGGTTTTAGGAGCTAGAGAAGGATAGAAATGGGACCCAAAGAGAGGATATATAGAGTCTAGAAGATAAGGCATGATCTAGGACTCCTGGCTTCTGGTGGCAATATAACTGGCATAAAGAGGGTGAGAGGGCATCATGATAGTCCTGATCATCTTCAGGTAGATGCTTGGTGTGAGGGAGGGAGAGAAGTGAGCCTTCCCCAGGAGCTTGTAGAATTCTGGGCACCATTCTTCACACCTGCCGCACGGGTGTTGTGGAGGGTGGGAGAGGGGCAGTCATTTTTACAGAAACAGGAAAACAGGTTAAGTTCACTCCAGGTACACCAGTTTGTAAGTGAAAAAAGAAAAAAACAAGCCAGGATTTGGATTCACATAGTCTCTTTTTACAACCCGGACCGTTAATCACTAGCTGAGACGGCCTCATCCTTATTCTACTCTCTCTCTTCTTCCCATATTCAAGAGTTTCCATCATAATCCTCAGTTGCCACCTCCTAGACTTCTCATGTTGAAGATAGCCACCACCATGCTCTAGATGCTCTCACCACTCTAACTAGAAATGCTTAACTCACATCCTCTCTAAATAGTACAGGCAGCTGTATATTGAGATTGAGATTCAAGAAGCTGCATGTTGAGATTGAGGTTCAAGTCATTTTGTTTCTCCATTCCCATTGCCATCTCTTTGTGGCCCCAATTCCTTCAGACTTCTGCAGCACCATGCCTTACAGCTCCTCCAGCTTAGTAATCCTCCAGTCCATCCTCCATATCATGGCTTGAGTGCTCTTCAGAAACATTTGATCTCATCACTTCCTGGAGACAGTGTATCACAGTGTCAGGTGGCATTAAAAGGACATGGCAACTGAATGGAAGTGATGATGTGGGAGGTGACACAACCAAACCCTTCTTCCGTCCTTCATGTTAGCCCAGGCAGCTTCCATGTAGAAGGCTCTTCGGCTTGGGATACTGATGATGTTTTCCTTGGCTGGAAATTTGTTTTTTTTGGAGATCTTGATTCTGATTCAGAGCCTGTCTCCACTTATTTTTTCTGTCGATGTTTGTTCCTCAACTGTTTTTGCTTCTGTTTCTACAGTTCAAACATCCAGCCCTTCTCCGCTCTGACCTGAGAACATAGAGGCAGCGACTCCTGCTGGGTCACTTAGCTTGGCACAGGGTTAAAGTCTTGAGCTATCCCTCCTAATGGTTTTCTGTTTTTGCTTGTTTGTTGTTGTTATTTTTATTTATTTACTTATTTATTTTTGAGACAGAGTCTCACTCTACCGCTCAGGCTGGAGTGCAATGTTGCAATCTCAGTTCCCTGCAGCCTCCGCCTCCTGCGTTCAAGTGATTCTCCTGCCTCAGCCTTGAGTGCTGGGATTATAGGTTGGCACCACTATACCAGGCTAATTTTTTTTTTGTATTTTTAGTAGAGATGGGGTTTCACCATGTTGGTCAGGCGGGTCTCGAGCTCCTGACCTTGTGATCTACCCATCTCAGCCTCCCAAAGTGCTGGGATTACAGGTGTGAGCCACCGCGCCCGGGCTGTTGTTATTTTTGAGACAGGGTCTTGCTCCATCGCCCAGGCTGGAGTGCAGTGGTGCAATCATGGCTCATTGCAGTCTCAACCTCCCAGGCTGAAATGAATCTCTACCTCAGCCTTCTGAGTAGCTGGGACTACAGGCCCATGCCACCATGCCCAGCTAATTTTTTTTTTTTTTTTTGGTAGAGGTGAGGTCTCATTTTATTGCCCATGCTGGTCTCGAACTCCTGGGCTCAACTGACCCTCCCACCTTGACCTCCCAAAATGCTAGGATTACAGGTATGAGCCACCGTGCCTGGCCCTACTAAGGGTTTTCTAGAGATCTTTAAATTAATTAAAATGAAGAATTCAGTTCGTTAGTCACATTTGCCACATTTTGAGATGGCTGAAAATAGCCACATGTGGCTAGTGGCTACCATATTGAACAGCACAGCTATAGAATGTTTCCGTAATTGGAGAAGTTGCTACCAGACAGCCTTGGACCTTTGGAGAAGTGCAAACTCTTTCTGTCTGGAGACTGAGTTCACTTCCTTGATTTGGTCTGAAGAACTCATCTGGCAGCTACTTTATCTGCCAACGCAGCCACTGGCTTGGTCCTTCCTGGCTCTGGCCCACCTGTTCCTAACTTAGTTCCCTGGCCCTGACTGCCCCAGATCTGCCCCTGAGTTTTCTTCCTCTCACTGATTCTTGCTTATACATGCTTTTCATGGCTTGATTCTTCCAGCCCTGTTGCTTGGCACTAGCTCCCCAGGTATTTTCTCTAGCAGCTCAGGGTCTGAGGAGGGATCTCTTAGAACTGTCATCCATGCTCTACCTCCCCTCATCAGGCTGGAGGAGAGGGACCTCACCTTGGCAGAGTCTTGGGTGATGCTGAGGCAGCATTGGCATTCTTCTGTTTATTCATTTAACAAATATTTGTAGACTGCAAGCTGTGTGCCCTGAGGTCCTTGGGCTGTGATAGCACTGGGAATGAAGCAGCCCTCTGATCTGAGACTTCTCATGTTGAAGATCGCCACCACCATGCTTTGGGAGCTCTCACCACTCTAACTAGAAATGCTTAACTCACATCCTTTCTAAATAGAGTACAGACAGCTGCATATTGAGAATGAGATTCAAGAAGATACAATGGAAC
The DNA here is from genome assembly GCA_963573385.1 of Cacajao melanocephalus. Classification (NCBI taxonomy): domain Eukaryota; kingdom Metazoa; phylum Chordata; class Mammalia; order Primates; family Pitheciidae; genus Cacajao; species Cacajao melanocephalus. The sequence goes on along the minus strand of CAUYLG010011690.1, from coordinate 5,586 downwards.
AGCAGGATGAGTTCTAGGCAAACTCTGGCCATTACAGACTGTTTTCCTCAGCCTCCTTGCAGACACCCCACCGCCCTCAATGGCTGCCCTCCTCTTTTTTGGAGGAATACCTAATGCTTGCAGAATTGTCAGATGCCTCTCCCTTCTTCCTTCTCTAATCAAAAAAGTGAATCCCTGAATTAATTCTATTAAAATGTGTCTATATTTTAGTCAATGCATTAAAATTTAAGCACTGTGACAACTGGTGGACTCTGTTTTTGACATGAACCAGGTAAGAGAGAGTTCGTAGGTGGGGAAGAGAGTTTTTGCTTTTGAAACTCAGTAATGTTTATTAAAAAGCCCAGCCCTGAACATATATTTGCTTTTGATAATTTTCTTTACCTTGGCAGGGAGACAGAAAGGAAGGGAGATTGAGTTGAAAAGCTTGAGGCTTTCCCTGAGAGAGACCTTAAATTTGGGAGAGGAAATAGACATCTTTTAGGAAGCTAAAGTAGACTGGACTTAATACAGGGAAATAGGTCCTTATGAAATCATTGGAAGGGCCAGAAGAGTAGGGATAGGAGGGAGGGATTGCTGCAGATGGAGCCAGTATTCACGAGCATGGCTCCAGAGAGCAAAAAGCTACTGCTGCTGCCACCATGAAGCCAGAGGATAGACCCTGGCAAGCTGGGTCACTTCGTCACAATTGCTTCTCAGTCCCCATCTCCTTGCCTTGCTTGCTGACAGTAACAAGCAGGAAGAGGAAGCTGGCTTTCCACTCACTCCTGACTTCCACATCATGTTAATATATCTAATTGGAGGAGCCCAATTTTGCATCCAGAGGGTTATCTGGAAAGGAATCTGGGAACTATGGCTTAGCTTTCCAGCTCTACAGTTCTGAAGGCATCCCAAAGGAGGATACAGCAGAGGAGGGAGCAGAAGATAAGAGAGCCAATCTATACAATATTCTCCCCCAAATATTTACACATCTTTAACCATGTACATGTACAACCTCACCTCTAAGCAAATGAGAGATCACACTACACCTGCTGTTCTGCATTTCAGGTTTTCCACATATTGTGTATTAGTGGTTGATCCATCTCAGTACAGATAGCTCTACTTCATTCTTTTTTTATGCTGGCCTCCTATATTACTATACAGCTGTGCCATAATCAGTTTAACCAGTTCCCTATTCATGGGCATTTAGGTAGTTTTCAGCCTTTTGCAGTCACAAGCAATTCTGCATTGAGCAAGCTTTTGCCTAAGTTTGTGTGCATTTTGAGGAGTACGCTAAATAAATCAACATGGATTATTTTGATCCCAGAGAGCAAGACTTTGTTTTCCAACCCCAAAATCTTCGTGTGGTAATGCCTCTTCCCTGCTGCTCATCTTCATCTACCAGGATGCAGGCCACCCTGGAGACCTCCGTGTCACGCATACACAACACTTAACACACATACAGTACCTGATAACTGCATGAGAAGCTGTGATTATTCCAGTTCTGCACATAATGACACTGAGGTGACATAGAAAGTTTAGGTGACTTGTCCAACGTCACACAGTTGGTTAGTGGCAGATTTGGGATTTGAACTCAGGCCATCTGCTTCAAGAGTGCATATTTTCAATCACTACAGGAATAGGATCTTATTTTCTAGAAACATGGAGCACATCCTTATTCACCTTTGTGTCCTTTATCCACAATACATAGCTGGTACTTTAAAAATATGTGTTGAATGAATGAATAAATGAATTCTTATCAGATCTAGTTGGCAGTTTATACGAAAACAGCAGTTTGGTTGCTATGCACAACATGAATTTATTATAATATCATTTTTCCTGAGACACAAAGCAAAGATGTTTCTGGAAGCTGCCCTTCTTGTCCATTGATAATTTTAATCAGGTAAATTTGAAATCATGCATTAGACAACCTGCCTCAGCTCACCATTAGTCCACAAGGTGGCAGTATTATCTTGAAAACCACAAGAAGCCTGCTTTTTCCCCCGAGCCATTTCCCTGAATTGTATCGGTGTTTTAATCAGGAGAGCTGGCTCAGAAAAAAATACCAAGATATTTTTGGTTATTACTGTGTGGATAAAGTAGCTTTGAAAGTTCAGATATAATTATTAATAGATAACTCACCAGAAATGTGAAAATAAAACCTAACCAAGGTTCAATTTCTTTTTTTAATTGATATATACTATTTGTACATATTTATGGGTGGCATGTGATACTTTTTACACCCATAAAGTGTTTAATGATCATGTCAGGGTTTTTTCTTGTTGTTGCTGTTGTTTTGTTTTTTTTTTTGAGAAAGGGTCTCACTCTGTCATCGAGACTGGGGTGCAATAGTGTGATCATAGCTCACTGCAGCCTTGAACTCCTAGGCTCAAGTGATCCTTCCATCTTAGTCTCCAGAGTAGCTAGGACTACAGGTATGCATCACCATGCCCAGTTAATTACTTATTTATTTATTTTAGAGACAAGGTCTCTCCATGTTGCACAGGCTGGTCTTGAAATCCTGGCTGCAAGCCATCCTCCCCAGGAGGCCTCTCAAAATGCTAGGATTATAGGTATGAGCCACTGTGCCCAGCAAGTCAGGTCTTTGAGTGTCCATCACCTCAAGGATTTATCATTTCTATGTGTCAGGAACATTTCAAGTCTTCTCGCTGTTTTGAAATATACATTGTTGTTAACTGTAGTCACCCTACTCTGCTATTGAACATCAGAACTTATTCCATCTAATTGTATGTTTGTACCCATTAACCAACCTTCATCCCCCTACCCTCTCCCCTGACACACCCTTCTCAGCTTCTGTTATATATCATTCTACTCTATCTCACGTGATACGTGTCTTTCTGTGCCTGGCTGATTTCACTTAACATAATGACTTCAAGTTCCACACATGTTGCTGCAAATGATGAGTTCATTCTTTTTTATGGCCTAATAGTACTCCGCTGTGTATATACAGCACATTTTCTTTATCCAGTCATCTGTTGATAATCACTTAGCTTGATTCCATATCTTTGCTATTGTGAATGGTCCTGCAATAAACATGGAGTGCAAGTGTCTGTTTAATATACTAATTCCTCTTCCTTTGGATAAATGCCCAGCAGTGGGATTGCTGGATTGTATGTTAGTTATATTTTTAGTTTCTTGAGGCATCTTCATACTGTTTTTCATACTAGCTGTACTAATTTACATTCCCACAACAGTGTTGAGTTACCTTTTCTCCTCATCCTTCCCAGCATCTGCGAATCTCTTATCTTTTCAGTAACAGCCCATTCTGACTGGTATAAGATGATACCTCAATGTGGTTTTGATTTGCATTTTCTTAATGATTAGTGATGTTGATCATTTTTTAATGTATCTGACCATTTGTATGTCTTCTATTTATTCACGTCCTCTGTACATTTTTTCCTGGGATGATGATGATTATTATTTTACTATTGAGTTGTTTGAGTTCCTCGTATATTTTGGATATTAGATCCTTGTTGAACAAATAATTTGCCAATATTTTCTCCCATGCAATGGATCGTCTCTTCCCTCGGTTAATTGTTTCCTTTGCTTTTTAGTTTAATATAGTCCTATTTGTCTATTTTTGTATTTGTTTTCTGTGCTTTTGAGGTCTTAGCCATAAAATCTTTGCCTAAGCCAGTGTCCTGAAATGTTTCCCCTATGTTTTCTTCTAGTAGTTTTATAGTGTCAGGTCCTATGTTTAAGTGTTTAATCTGTCTTGAGTTGATTTTGTATATAGTGAGAGATAGGGGTCCAGATTTATTTGTCTGTATATGAGTATCTAATTTTCCTAGCCCCTCTTATTGAAGAAGGTGTCATTTCATCAATAAATGCTCTTGGAACCTTTGTTGAAAATAAGTTGGCTATAAGTAGGTTGAGTTATTTTCTGGGTTCTGCATTTTGTTTATGTGGTCCACATGTCTGTTTTTAATACCAATACCATGCTGTTTTGGTTACTATAGCCTTGTATTAAATATGTTTTGAAGTTAGGTAGAGTGATGCCTCCAGCTTTGTTCTTTTTCCTCAGGATTGGCTATTAATGATCTTCTTTGGTCCCATACAAATTTTAGGATTGTGTTTTCTTTTTCTGTGAAGAATGACAATGTTTTTGATAGGGATTGCATTGAATCTGTAGATTGCTTTGGGCATTATGGTCATTGAAACTATATTAATTCTTTCAATCTATGAGCATGGGACGTTTTTCCATTTGTTCGTATCCTCTTCAATTTCTTTCATCAGTGTTTTGTAGTTTTCATTGTAGAGATCTTTTAGCTCCCAACATTCTATTTCAATTAAACTTTTCAACAGTGTAGAATAATGGAAAGAACATGAGCTGTAATAATCTTGGGTAAGTCCTAGCTTCTCTGGGCCTCAGCTTTGACATCTGTCAAATGGGGCAAATGTTACCTCTCTTGCAGTATTGTTGTGAGAATAAATACAGTGATATATGAAAAGTGTCTTACCAACTTCCTGTGTTTTTCACATGTTTGTGATTATGGAAAGTCTACTTGTCCTGCAACAGTTGGGAGTATTTTCTTAGTTAACCTGATTACTAACATCATTTAGATCACTTGGATAAGGGTTAAGTTAAAGTTTTCTTTTCATATTATTATAAAGGATGTTTTCTAAATAATTTACATAAAAGAATATAACTAGTTTGGGACTGACTGCTTACAAGCATTTTGAAAGTAAATGATATAATTGCAGTATATACGAATAAGATACTGGGCTGGGCATGGTGGCTCATGCCTGTAACCCTAGCATTTTGGGAGGCCAAGGCAGGTAGATCACTTGAGCCCAGGAATTCAAGACCACCCTGGACAACATAGCAAAACCCTATCTCTACGGAAAGAAAGAAAGATTAGCTGGTGTGGTAGTGTCCACCTGTGGTTCCAGCTACTTGGGAGGCTGAAGTGGGAGGATCACCTGAGACTGGGGAGGTTGGGGCTGCCGAGAATTGTGATCGTACCACTGTATTCCAGCCTGGGTGACAGAGACTCAGTCTCAAAAAAAAAAAAGAAAAAAAAATAAGATACCACTTGTTCATGAAAGTAAGATGCCAGTTTCCACTCTCTCATTAGTGTTATATTAGACATTTTAATGTCTTGTATTTATTACAGCAGATTTTCCTTTATTCAAATTAATTGCTGTGTAGGACTATAATTAACTACAGGTGGAAATCTGTGATGACTTAACTGAGCAGAAGCTTAAAAATATAAACTGTGCTACTTTGACCAGGTGCAGTGGCTCATGCCTGTAATCCCAGCACTTTGGAAGGCTGAGAGGGGCGGATCAGCTGAGGTCAGGAGTTCGAGACCAGCCTGGCCAACGTGGCAAAACTCAATCTCTACTAAAAATACGAAAATTAGGTGGTGGTGGGTGCTTGTAATGCCAGCTATTCGGGAGGAGAATCACTTAAACTCAGGAGGTGGAGGTTGCAGTGAGCTGAGATCACGCCACTGCATTCTAGCCTGGGTGATAAGGTGAGACTCTGTCTCCTATATATATATATATATATAAAATATATATATATATATATATAAAATATATATATATTTTATATGTATATTATATATATAAAATATATATATA
>CAUYLG010011688.1:0-43221 GCA_963573385.1 Cacajao melanocephalus | reverse complement strand
GGCGCCCACTCGCTCTCTGTGCTTTCACTGGGAGCTACAATCCTGAGCTGTTGTTAATCGGCCATCTTGGATCTCTCTCAACATTAAATCTTTTGATCCATGAACATGAACTCTCTGTCCATTTATTTAGATATTTAATTTCTTTCAACAATGTTTTATAATTTTGAGAGTACAAGTTTTATAGTTTTATTAAATTTATTCCTAAATATTGTATTTTTAACACTATTGTAAACATAATTGTTTAAAAAAATTGTCTTCTGATTGTTCATTGAAGTATATAGAATATTATTGATTTTTGTATGTCAATCTTGTATCTTACAACCTTGCTTAACTTGTATATTAGTTCTACAATTTTTTTTTTTTTTTTTTGTAAATTCCTAAGCATTTTCTATATGTAAGACCATCTCATCTGCCATTGGAGATCATTTTTCTTCTATTCCAATCTGGATATGTTTTATTTTATTCTCTTGCCTAATTGCTCTGGAGAGGATCTCCAGTACAATGTTGAATAAAAGTGATGATAGCAGACACCTCTGTCTTGCTCTTGCTCTTGATCTTCACGGGAAAGCACTCAGTCTTTCACCATTAAGTATGATGTAAACTGAAGGTTTTTCTGTGAATTTTCTTTATCAAGTTGAGGAAGTTCACCTCTATTCCTAGTTTGCTGAGAGTTTTATCATAAATAGATGCTGGATTTTGCCAAATGCTTTTCCTGTATCTATTGATGTGATCATATGATTTTTCTACTTTAACTTGTTGATGTGATTGATTACATTAATTGATTTTTGAATGTTGAACCAGCCTTTCAGAACTGGAATAAATCCCAGTTGGCTGTGGTTTATACTAATTTTTTAAGACCATTTTGAATTTGATTGGTTAATATTTTCTGGAGGATTTTCGCATCTATTAATATACTCATAAAATATATTGGCCTGTGGCTTTCTTTTTTTGTGTGAGGTCTTTGCCTGGTTTTGGTACAAGGATAATATTGGTCCTATAAAATAAATGACTCTCTTTGACTGTCTCTGATTATACTTAGCTGTTAAGCTTTGCTAATTGCTGAGTGGTTGTTAAATTGTTGTCAACACTGTTCTGGGGTATAAATTGTTCCAGGACAAATCTAATATAATTTGGGCTCCTTTGATAGAATAGTTTTTGAAATTTATTTTGATTCCGAGAGGGCTTTTCCTATAAGTCTCCTTCCTTGCTTTTCTCTGGGACGTTAACCAGCCTATGACTTAGTGTATTCCTCCAGTGAGTCTACCAGTCTCCTATCCATGGCATCCATTGTTGTTGCTGTTTTTCTCACTCTTGCTGTCATCTTAACATCCATTGTTTTTGAGAGCCTCCCAGAGCTTAAACTTCCTCACACTCTGTTACAACAATGTGGTCATTTCCTTTGGGAAGAGATTCAAAGCTCTTTGATTTATGGCCTGCCTCTCCTACGTGACAAAATCTCTGAGCCAAAGTTCTGAAGTCATAGGTGGGAACAGTATTGTGGTTCTCTCTGAGTGACACCCGTGTTTTAGATGCTGGGCACATGGTTGAGAGGGGAGGAGCTGCAGCCTCTGGTCTTCTCAGCTTGGACAACGAACCTCTCTTTATGAATGGGCCAGAACAGGGTGATTAGGACAGTCAGTGTTCTCAGAGCACTACACCCAAGGTAGAGCCTCCAGCCCATAAGTGGGGCCAGGTGAAAGAAGGAAGCATCTCCACAACCCCTGTCAAAAGGCTCCTCTGTATTGTATTTCAGGAAATTACATGTTCCCTAATATCCTTCCCTATGTGAATCTGAGTTAGATTTCACAGATGCCAAAACTTGAATGAGAACTGCAGAGGCTTCTTGATGAGCATTTGAAAACCACTTTCACTGCTTTTGTGGCAGGAAAGTAGGGTCCGGAGGCAGGGAACAGAAGGTTGATTCACACTTCGGCTATGACAGAAAGTATCCTCCTCATAGGGCGTGCGCGGAGTAAATGAATTTGTAACTTGACTTCGTCCTCTCCATTTACGTAGGGCGTACACCAAGTAACCAGTGGAATCCTCTAGAGGGTATTAAAACTCCCCAAAATTCTGTACCAGGGCCCTTGAGCCCCTATGCTAGGGCCATTCCCACACTGTGAAGTGTACTTTCATTTTCAATAAATCTCCTCACTCCTTCCTCGCTTAGTGCGTTTTGTCCAATTCTTTGTTCAAGACACCAAAAACCTGGACACTCTCCACCAGTAACACTTTGAAGTGAATTCATTGATGGAAACTTTTTCAACTTCACAATTCCTCATTGTGCCACGAACTTGAGGTGGATAACTTGTTTCCTTCACGCTTCAGGCTGTGGTCATGAGTATGTGCTTCACCTTTCCTGACCTTTGGTGGTGAATTCCCTGACTGTGGCTCCCTCAGCACTTCCATTCTTTAGGTAAGTCCTAATTCTTACATTAAATCTTTTTTTTTTTTCTGGAATTCTTGGAGTGGATTTACTTTCTTAACCAAACGCAGACTGAAAAGGCTTCAGTTCCCAGGGCAGATGTTTTGGTAGCTGTCATTCTGATGAGAGAGCCTAAATACTGAGAAGAAAGATGAAGGTGCTAAAAATAAGAATGAAAGGGGCACTGAGGTCCTGGAGAACACAATACAGGTAAAGTCAAGAGGACTGTTGAATGGACTATCCTTGCGCAGGAGGAGGGAAGGACATAACCTTCAGACAAGAAAGACTCTCAGAATGGACGTTGTGTTACTTTGGCTCCTACGGGGAGCAGACATCAGAGTGAAATTAAGTGTGCAAGATATTTATTAGGGAAAATGCTTATTAGAGAAAATGGGAAGGAAGCCAGAGGAGACTGGGAGGACTTTGATTTGGGTATGACTCCTGCGAAGGAAAGATGGGGAAGAAAGGCTTAGTAGAAGGTGTCCTTGAAGCAGGACCGTTCTGATAAAGTTTTGACAAGGAAAGCCCTCCAGTCAAACTCAGAGCAATCCTGCTTTCTTATCTCTGCTGCTTCCGTCTTGGGCCGCTACAAGGGAATCACGGCCACCCCTCAAACCCTGTGGTGGATTTGGAGTACAGCAGCTGGGACCGTCAGCTGGTTATGCTCCCTGCAGTCAGGAAGTCAAGAAGCACAACTTTATGTTCACTACAGGTGGAAATATACATGTTGGTACAGGTTTTGATGTGAGGAACAAGAAGTTGAGTTGGTCTATGTTTCAATTTTTTCATTTACAAAATAACTGGAATAATAATCTGAAAAGTTTCTGGCACTTCTAAATCCTAATATTTCCAAGTAAGTCTTTTTTGTTTTGCTTTCTTTTAAAATAAAGAAAATAAGCCAAAGTGATTAATCTGTGGTTTAAATTATATCAAACATACAGACAAGCCTGTAATGTTAATACTGTTACTAACAATAATGATGCCTAACTTGTCCTGAGTGCGTTCTTTCTTTCTCTTTCCTTTTCTTTTCCTTCCTTCCTTCCTTCCTTCCTTCCTTCCTTCCTTCCTTCCTTCCTTCTTTCCCTCCCTCTCTCTCTCTCTTTCTTTTTTTTTCTTTCCTTCTTTCTTTCTTTTTTGAGATGGAATCTTACTCTGTCGCCCAGGCTGGAGTGCAATGGTGCGATCTCTGCTCACTGCTGCAATGTCCGCCTCCTGAGTTCAAGCGATTCCCCTGCCTCAGCCTCCAGAGTAGCTGGGATTATAGGGGCTTGCCACACACCCAGCTAATTTTTGTATTTTTAGTACAGACGGGGTTTCACCATGTTGGCCAGGCTGATCTCAAACTCCTAACCTCGTGATCCCCCATCTTGGCCTTCCAAAGTACTGGGATTACAGGCATGAGCTACTGTGCTGGGTCTCTTGAGTGCTTTCTAAGCAATTTTTATGGAATTATTCAATCTAGGCCCCACTCTTTTCATACCTAATTTTGCTTTCTGGGGCAATTTCTTTTAGCCATTTCTGTTTTGAGTTTTCCTAAGGGTGACTTCCATATCCTTAAAATAATATGTTTAGGTTGCTATTTCTTGGTTTATCAACTTTGTCTGTTATTTTACGATAGGTGATCACTTCTGAAAGCTGCTTTGATGGTTCCAAGCATTAGGTGCTATAAAAAGGCAGCTTACACTGAAGGAATATGGTTCAAAAAAATCTGGTGTGTGCAAATAAGAAATATGTAATAGATTTAGGGCTGCAGATGAAAACATATCAAATACATCTAAAACAGTCACGTGTAGAAATGGCCAAATGCAATTAACTATTCCTATTAGGTAAGATGCACCAAAGTGTAGATTTTCCTTATTGCCTTGAGGAGATAAAAGACTGCATGGAGCTGCCATTCCAGATCTTATCCGCGATGTGCTGTAAAGGGTCCAGGATCAATGAAACACAGGATTGATGTGTGCTATGTGTCGCAAGGGCACATGTTGAGCATTTGTAAAATAATGAGTAGTTTCTTTATATATTAGTTTTAACTACATGTTCCTAGTTAACCTAATTTTTGAGTAATATATTTATAAAAGTGTTTCTTTTTTGAATTATGAATATTAAGGCTTACTCATGATGCAATTTGTGTGCTACATGGAACCATTTATTTTTTCTAATAAAGGTAAAGCGTTCATTAAAAAAGCAAAAACCATCAAAGAAAATGTGAAATAATTATTTAAAATTTTAAATTATTTATGTTTAAACTTCTCTCACACAATAGAAAATAGTATAAATAATTTTCCTTCACTGGAAGTACAGCTTCTAAAAGAGAGGAGAAAAAACTTTCTATATATTTCTAGTCAAATTGCTGGCAGTCAAGGCACTATTTTGGTCATTTATTTTTTTTTAATGTTTAAGTTTTTGTTCTTCTTTAAGTTTATTAAGAAAGTAAAGGAATATAAGAATGGCTATTTTACAGGCAGAGCAGCCTGGTTATTTTAAAAATGTCATTTAAACTGATTTATTCAGGGAACATTTTGAACAATTATGCTGACCGTTTAAAGTAGGCTCTGTCAACACTGAACTGAATTATTTCAATAGTTTATTTTCTCTCTCTGTGACTTTCTTTGTGCCGCTAGCCAAAATGGGGGGATAAGATGGGTCCAACATTTACATTGAAATTAGTCCAATTAGGACTTTGGCAGCAGAACTACAGTCTTTCCAGCCCAGATTCAGTGTTTTAGAAATATTTGCATGTGGTTAAGGCATGCACATGGAATGCCTTTGGCAATGGGCAGAGGCCATCCAGAGCATGATAAATTAGCCTGTGATCTTTACTCACTCTGGGTTCATGGAATAAAAATACTTTTGTGACCTAGAGAATTTTTACCATGTTCACTGGAGAACTGATGATGTCAAATTTATATCATGCTCTCTTCCATTTATGCCAATGCCATGCTTTTATCCATATTGATGTAAAGAACTCTGGATTCCTAATCTTAAGAATAAGAAAAAGAAAATCTTAGATCCTGACTTCTGGTGAATTTATATTTACTACTCTTTGTAGTGGCTTAGAGCTCCTGATTTTAGGTACGCATAGCTGAATTTTATCTGATTTAATGTATAATAATGATACATTATGAAGGTCTTATCAACAATAGATTCTGCCACTGGAATAACTCCTGAATAAGTAACACAGTTGTAGGCAAATTGTAATGTTTATTAACAGTACATTGTTGTTTTCTTATTCCATTTACAAGTTAGTGTTTTTCAAAAAGTTTTCCTAAGACTAACAAAAGAGAGTGTATTTCAGACTTAACACTATTCAGTATGATAGCTACTAGTCATATGTAACTATTAAGCATTGAAATGTAGCTAGTTTGGATTGAGATGAGATATTCCTTAAGTGTTAAATACACCCTGGATTTCAATTTAAAAGTGTACTGTGTTTTATTTTTTATTGATTACATGCCAAATTGGTAACATTTTAGATATATTATATTAAATACTATACACAAATTAATTTTTTTTTTGAGACAAGCTTTCACCTGTTCCCCAGGCTGGAGGGCAGTGGTGTAATCACAGCTCAGTGCAGCCTCCACCTCCTATGTCCAGGTGATTCTCCCACTTTAGCCTCCTGGGTTACTGAGACTTCAGGTGCACATTACCACACCTGGCTAGTTTTTTTGTATTTTCTTTTAGAGGCAGTGTTTCATAATGTTTCCCAGGCTGGTCTCAAAGTCCTAGGTTCAAGTAACCCACCCACCTCGACTTACAAATTAATTTTAACTCTTTTGTTATTTAACTTTCAACTTACTTTTTACTTTAACTTTAGAGATATTTAGGTGAGGGAAATATGCTCACGAAAGAAAGAATATCTTTTTTCATTTTTCAAGTTATTTTCTGTTTTGGATGTTGGCATGTTGTATTTAGTCTCCTCTCCTTATGCTAGAGTCACTGGCATACTATTCTGGAGTGAGGCAGGTGGAGAAAAATTTTAGAACTAGACTGGGGAGGAAAAAATAGACTTCATTTAAAATCATATTTTATTGTGAGAGACAAGGAACCATATAATAGCCAATCATTTCAATAGTATTATTGCTCTGAGTAGTACATTACTACACTACCAATTTCAAAGCCTTTTCTATTTAATTTCTGAGATTCTATTCCTAGAAGATTAACTTGCAGATTAGCATTCTGAAACTATGCAAGGAATTGTATGAATAATTGTTTAGTTGAATAGGAGAAAGGAGATATATACATATATGCTGATGTTTATGTAGTATGTTCTAAGTTAAACACACTCATTTGTAGGAGGTAGTTGGAAGCTAGTGACCTTAGACATTTACACTTTCAGTTTTGACCAAAAACATCCCACGTCTGGCATTTTTGTAAGACTAGGCAGAGTTATAATTTGCAGCAGTAATAGAAGTGATTATTTATTAGCTCAGTAAAAATTCCATTTGGATTTAAAGGGGGAGAATGTCTGAATATCATGAAATATCATTTATAACCATCAAACCCCTTAAAATCTAATGAAGAAGTGGCATCTCTGGCTCAAACATGACTTGTAAATAATTCAAAATATGTAGATGAAATGTTAAGACTAGTTATGGGGAAAAAAAAAGGCTTTGACAGAGGAATTGTTTTTGGATAATTTCTTGCTTATATAGTAAATTAATTTGAATTCACTATTATAAAATAATAAAACTGTTTACTCCAAATAACTTACTTTAAACCTTGTCATCAATTTACTTTATGCAGAGAATAATACCATAAGATGCCATTTCTATTAGATTTTTTATTCATTTAGTCATTCAATAAATATTTATCTACCACAAAATATCACATGTACCCCATAAATATGTACAACTATTATACATTAATAAAAAATAAATATTTCCCTATTATGTGCCCATAACTTAATACTGTTCGGCATTAAAAATTCAGAACAGCAAAAATCTGGTGGAGAAACTAGCTACATATGCTGAGAGGTCAAATCCAATTAGGAAGCAGGTGAAAGAGGGAGGTGAGCCAAGCATAGTGGGCACAGAGGAGAGCAGGTAACTTGCCTGAAGAGCAGGAGGGAGGGGCTTCAAAGAAGGAGAGCCATTTGAAGCAGGTCTGGAAGGATGAGTAGTACCTGATCATTCTTGCCAGGAGAGAAGTATAGTCAAAGCAAGGAGACATGAAAGAACTTAGTGTTGCGGGGAAAAGAGGGGTGACGGAGTGGTGGGTTTAGACCTTGTATTTCAAGATAAATTTAGGAGCTATTAACAATTTTATAAAAGACAGAAAACTTAATTAAAAAAAAAAAAACCTGGCTGGGTGCAGTGGTTCATGCCTGTAATGCCAGCACTTTGGAAGGCTGAGACAGAGGGATCGCTTGAAGCCAGGAGTTCAAGACCAGCCTAAACAACAAAGGGAGACCCACTCACGACAAAATATTTAAAAAGTAGCTTGGTGCAGTGGTGTGCACCTGCAGTCCAGGTACTAGGGAGACTGAAGTGGGAGGATCACTTAGCCCAGGAGTTCGAGGCTGGGAGGCCAAGGTGGGTAGATCACCTAAGGTCAGGAGTCCAAGACCGGGCTGGCCAACATGGGGGAAACCCCAATTCTACTAAAACTACAAAAATTAGCCAGGCGTGGTGATGTGCATGCTTAGTCCCAGCTAACTAACTGGGTTAACTCCTGCCTTGGGAGGTTGAGGCAGGAGAATCCCTGGAACCCAGGAGGTGGAGGTTGCAGTGAGCTGAGATTGCACCACTGCACTCCAGGCTGGGCGACAGAGCAAGACTCTGTCTCTAAAACAAACAAACAAAAACAGTAGAGTACATATAAAACAGAAGAAAATCCCTGTGTGACAGGGGGAAAATAATTTCATACAGAGCACAGTGTGCTGGAGCTGAGCTTCCTGCTACCAAATGGCAAAGAAATGGTTACAAAGAAAAGCGCTCCAGCCAGATGGCTTATACAAGTGGTGACCAGCCAACATCTGTTTTCATTTATGTTTACGAAGTACTGAAGACCATGGAGTTTGGTGCCAATCAAGCCGGGGTTAACGTGTTCTCGTTCAGCCATTCGCTAATTGTAAACATTTGGGAAAATCAATCAATTTATTGAAACTTCAGTTTCCTTAAATAAAAAATGAGACTATTAATAATACTTCATAAGGTTGTTGTGAGGATTAAATGAAATGATAGTAGTAAGACTCTTAGTACAGATCTTGGGACATAGAATGTGTTTCATAAATGGTAGACATTATTATAATTTGCTTTGTCAAGTTATTTTAAAAATCACATTAGTTATTGATCATCTGGAACTATACATGGGACTTTTCCTCTCTGAGGCTGGAAGGCGATCAAAAAAAGGGGAGGAATTGTGGAGAGCTGGCTTCAGATCTAATAGAAATGACTGCCTGTTTCTAGTGCTTTCTTTCCTAGAAAATCTAAATTGAGAGAAATCTCTTGTGATGGCTAGCACAGAGAGCTAAAACTTAGGAGATCAACAAATATTTGTTGAGGTATGGTTTGGACACAACATTCTGAAAACTATATCATTGGCTTTCTCTGATTCTCACTTTAGTTATCTATAAGGGGTTAGATTAAATAATCTCCAGCTCTAATTCCAGATTGTATTAGTTAGAATTAGGGTGGTTATAATACAAAAGTTTATTTCTCTCTCACCAGAAAAGCTTAGGGCGTTGTCAATAGGGATGGTGTGTCAGGTCTGTTTTGCAGAAGCCTCCAAGGCCTAAATGTCTTTCAGGGATCCGCAAGGAATGGCCCCATTTTCTTCATTCAAGATGGTGCCTGGAGTGCCAGAGCTCCAACCAGATGTGACATCTGCACACCAGGCATCAAAGACAAAGTGACAAAGAAGAAAAGAACACGAGGAAGAGGAGGAGGAAAGAAGAAGAAGAGAAGAAGAAGAAGAGGAGAAGAAGAAGAACAATAACAACAAGAACAAGAGAACAAGGAGGAGGGAAAGACAGAAAGACAAAATTTAGATTGCCAGATTAAAAAATGTGTGTAGCCAGGCTCGGTGCCTCACACCTGTAATCCCAGCACTTCGGGAGGGCCAGGCAGGAGAACTGGTTGAGGTTAGATGTTCAAGACAAGCCTGGGCAACATGGCAAGACCTCATCTCTACAGAAAATTAAAAAATAGCCGAGTATGGTGATGGCGTCCCTCTGGTCCCAGCTACTTGGTAGGCCGAGGCAGGAGGATTGCCAGGAGGTCGCGGCTGCAGTGAGCCATGATTGCGCTGCTGCGCTCCAGCCTCGGCGACAGAGTGAGACGCTGTCTCAAAAGAAAGAAAAAAAAAGAAAAAAGTTTTTTGTGATACATGGAAATTATAACAAAGTTCAAGAAGCTTACAGCACAAGTAATTCCATTGAGATCAGCGAGCTGACAGCAGATGGCGCTATTCCATCTTGACTTAGGCATTGCACAAGCAACCACCTTGGAAATGACTGAAGGGCAACCAAATCAGTCTCCTTTTTTTACCATCGTAATTTGGGCAGGTGACCCAGAGTTAAAATTTTTAAATGAAGGAATATTTTTATCCTAGCATTTTATTTTCATAAAAACTAACGAACGCAGTGGCTCATGCTTGTAATCCCAGCACTTTGGGAGGTTGAGTTGGGCAGATCACTTGAAGTCAGGAGTTTGAGACCAGCCTGGCCAATGTGGTGAAACCCCGTCTCTACTAAAAATAGAAAAATTAGCTGGACGTGGTAGTGCTCGCTTGTAATCCCAGCTACTCCGGAGGCTGAGGCACGAGAATTGATTGAACTTGGGAGGTGGAGGTTGCAGTGAGCCGAGATCGTGATAGAGCCTGGGGAACAGAGTGGAACTCTGTCTTAAAACGACAACAAAAACCTGCAAACATCAGGAAAAAAAGGAGAAAAACTTAACCAAACATGATTATTCTATTCATTGACCTGAAGCATAGAAAAATTAAAGTACTGAAGTAGATTAAAATGGGAAAATGTGTTAGCGCTTATTGTGTGGGTGTTTTTTCATCATGCCTGGAAAGCTTATTCTTGTTTGACATTTAATTAATTCAGTTCACTATTGATTGCTCACATGTGTCCAGCACAGTTATGGTTGCTTGGTGTACATCCATGAACAAAAAAGACAAAGATCCCTGTATTTGTGGAGCTTTTTTGCATTAGGGAGAGAAAGACAATAAAAATAATAAATAAGAAAATAGTACAGTGTGTTAGAAGGTAGTAGTGACACCATGGAAAAATAAAGGCAGAGCATGGTGAGGGGGCTCAGGCGTGCTGGGCAGTGGGGAGGGTTTGATTTTACATAAGGTATTTTATTCATTGAGGAGATGACATTTAAACAAAAATAGAAAGGATGCAAGCTAGGTAAATATCCAGAGAAAGAGGATTTCCTGCAGAGGGACTAGGCTGTACAAAGATCTCAGTTTGGGAGCATGTTTGGTTTGTTTAGAGAATTCAGCAAGAAGGCCAGCGTGGCTGTGTGGAGTGAGCAAGAGGGGAAGCAGGAGAAGATGAGGTCAGAGAGGTGGAATAGCCAGCAGATCCTGGAGGCCTTGCAACTACTCTAAGAAATTGAATGCCATTCTCAGGTCTTGAACAAAGGAGTAATAAGGTCTCGAACAAAGGAGTAATACAATCTGATTTATGGGTTTTTTTTTCCTTTTCTTTTGAGATGGAGTCTTGCTCTGTTACCCAGGCTGGCGTGCAATGGCTCGATCTTGGCTCACTGCAACCTTGTCTCCCAGGTTCAAGTGATTCTCCTGCCTCAGCCTCCCAAGTAGCTGGGATTACAGGCACCCGTCACCATGCCCATGTAACTTTTGTATTTTTAGTAGAGACAGAGTTTCACTAGGTTGGCCAGGCTGGTCTCGAACTCCTGACCTTGGGTAATCCACCCACCTCGGCCTCCCAAAGTGCTGGGATTACAGGTGTGAGCCACCACACCCGGCCTGATTTATGTTTTTAAAAGATCATACAGTCCTGTGATAAGAATAGTAGATTTGAGAGGGTCCAGCATAGAAGGTGGAAAGCTAGAGAAGGGGCTATTACAGCAGTCCAGGCAAAAGCCCAAAGTGGCTTGGACCAGCTAGTAATGGAAACAACAGTGGAGGTATCAGGAAGTAGCTGGATTCTGGGTATTTATTTTGACATTAGAGTTGACAGATTTTTTTTTTTTTTCTGATGGACTGGATGTTAGATGTGGGAATAAGAGAGGTGCCAAGAAAGATTGGAAGGTTTTTGCCCCAATTAACTGGAATGATGGCGAAGACTGTGGGAGGAGTGAGTTTTGAAATATAAATTGGGAGTTGCAAGTTGAACACATTGATTTTGAGATGTCTACCATTAACTGTGATAGAAAGATTATGGAAAATGAGAGTTTGTAAGGAAAGGCCAGGGCCATAGTCTTGGAAATACTGAGATTGAGATGTCTATTAGCCGTCAAAGTGGCAAGAAGGAGCTTCTGAAAATTTTTGAATATAAAATTGATAATCCATTTCCATCAGTGTAGGACACCTCAGAACAGGAAAGACTGGAGTAGAGAAAATGGTCTAGAGGCTATTCTAACCTGGGCTGGATAGGGAGAGCCTGACCTTGAACTGGCAGTGGATGTGGAAATGGACAGAAGGACAGTGACTATCCTGAGGCAGAATGTCCAGGACTTAGTGGCTGGTTGGATTTGTGGGGTGATAAAGAGGTAAAATGCCTGGGTCATGGGACAGTGGTTGGTTACGTTAGTAAAAGAGAAGAGATGAATTGCAGAGGACTTTTTTTCTCTGTGTTTATATTTGTATATTTCTTCCTAAATTACCTTGTACCCTGGAAATTAAAAAAGAAAATTCTCGTTGTATCATTTCTATGAAGTCTCAGGTCAAAAGAGAAGTCTGGGGAATACACTCTACCAGATTTAAGAGAAAAAGACCTCTGATACTGTCTTTCCTCCAGTGATTCTTAAAAAAATTTTTTTAATTGATAAAGAAAATCTGTACATATTTATGGTACAACATGATGTTTTGAAATATGTATACATTGTGGAATGGCTAAATTGAACTAATTAACATATACATTACCTTATATAATTATCCATTTTTGTGGTGAGAACACTTAAAAATCTATTTTCAGCAATGATCAAAAATACAATACGTTGTTATTAGCTGTAGTCGCCATGTTTTTCAGTAGGTCTCTTGAACTTATTCCTTCTATCTAACTGAAATTTTGTTATCTTTCAACCAATGTCTCCCCAACCTCCTACACCTTCAACCCCCAACTTCTGATAACCATCATTCTATTCTCTGCTTTTATGAGTTTGACTTTCTTAGATTCTGTACATAAGTGATATACATGCAGTATTTGTCTTTCTGTACCTGGCTTACTTCATGTAGCATAATAACCTTCAGGTTCATCCATGTGGTTGCAAATGACAAGATTTCTTTTTTTTGAGACCGAATAGTATTTCATCATGTTTGTGTATCACATTTCCTTCATCTACTCATTCACTGATGGACAGTTAGTTTGGTTTTATATCTTGGCTATTGTGAATAAAGTTGTAGTGAACATGAGGGTGCAGATACCTCTTTAACATACTGATTTCATTTCCTTTGGATATATACCCAGTAGTGGGATTGCTGGATCATATGGTACTTCTATTTTTACTTTTTTGAGGAAGCTTCTTAATGTTTTTTATAATGGCTATACTATATGATTTTTTAAAGATTGTACTTGAGCCATGTATATTTTATTATCACAAGAAATTCACATTGCTTTTTTAAGATGAAGTAACTCGTGTTGCTTTTGGAGATGAGTAACACAGGGAATGCATTTTCTACCGAGAAAGCAGGAAATAGCTCAAGATCAACTCTGTTGAGAAGAAATGGCAACAGAAACTAGTTCACATTGGCAGTTAGCTATTTACCCCTTCAGTGCATATATTTGCAAAATACCATCTGCCTTTCTAATTTGCACCTTTCCTGCAATAATTGGTAATGCCAATGTCTGAATATAAGACAGAACAAGGGTGACATTCGGCTGACATTTATAGACATCACCAAAAGAAAAGAGCTCTTGTCTTTTAGACACATTTCCAATTTACAAGGTATTTTAAATTGTAAATTGTAACCAAAGGTTATCATATTAGTTATTATTCAACACATATTCACACCTACTCTGTGACAGGCACTATTCCAGGATGTAACCAGGCACAATTTTAATATGCATATTTCATGGAGCCTCAGACACTTGGCTCTTGGTGCTTGCTTGATCTTACTAAGTGGTATCAAGGGAAGGGATTTAAACAATTACATCAGGACTGTGTCTGGCTGAAAGATATTGTAAGATACCATGGATTACAGGATGCATCTGATTCTTTTTTTTTTTTTTTTTTTACTTTAAGCCCTGGAAAATTAAAGCAATTAAGATGCATCCTGATTCTACAAGTTAAAATGTGAACAAAACAGGTACATCTTAAAAATCGATGGAATAGGTGGTAGGTAACATTTATTGAGTGCTAACTCTGCCTGGCACTGTGCTAAATGCTTAGCATGCACTGATTTTAGTCTACAGTATTTGCATTCAGATTAAAATTTTGTCCAAGTAACAGTTTTCCCTAAGAACATGGGAGATGCTTGCTCTTCAGTTTTGTAACAACGTCACCTAATCTTACAGTTTGCCTGCTTGCAACTTAGAAATGCAGGGTTTATTTTCTTTCCTAACTTTACCTATTGCGAACTGTTAAATCCTAGGGCCTGAATTTTCAGCAGGAGGAATTTATCAAATAATTATATAAATTAAAGTCAACCAATGTTTCTTTACTGCTTATTTTGTGATAAGAACTCTAGTAGATACTTTAAGATTTTGCCAGCAAAATCTTAAAATTCAGTAGAAGCACAGACATATCATGAGAATCTATGATACCTATGGTTTGTGACTATAAGTCACATGTGGACATAGAAAAGAGAAGCAATGGGCATGGGGTTAAGGAGGGAGGTCAGAGAAATCTTGACAGAGACAATGGCAGTTGAGCTGGGCATCATAAAAAGCAAGTGGAAAACTCGGTGTGATCAAATACCTTTTAAATCCAATCAAATGTTAGATGGCCAGAAACCAAAGGTCCGATGTATGACGTTGGGTACACTTTCTTGAGTTGAGAAGTAAACACCAAAGAGCATTCTGCAATACAGAAGTTAAGCAACTAGCAGCTAACATTGAAGAAAGCTACATTGTTCTTGCCAGCCTGTGTGAACTAGCCCGAACTTCAATGATCAAGAGTGGAAGAAGAAAGAGAAGAGGCAATTGCTTAGACTACCAGACAAAAGCCAAACTGACCCCTGAGTGTGGTCCTGAATGAGGTTAGACTTCAACTTTTTCAGAAGCCATAGAACAATGTTTTAGACTTGATTTCTGATTAAAATCTATGCAATTCTAGACTCCACTGAAAATTCTGTACCATTCTGTAAAGTATAAATATGTTTCATTAAAATCAATTCTAAGTTTGTGTAAGTTCCTCTGATCATAAAAAATGGAAGATAATTTTTTTCTAAGGTCTGGAGACCCTCCTTAGGATTTAAAAATCTTAAATTATAAAATTTTTAAAGTAAGTATAGATTCATAGAAAGTTGCAAAAATAGCACAGATGGGTCTTACGTATCCTTCACTTATTTCCCCCAATGGTTCTATCTTAGACGATTATAGTATAATATCCAAACCAGAAATGTGGCATTGGCACCAATGTGTTATGTAGCTCCATGTTATTTTATCACATGTGAGGATTTGTATAACGAACAATTGAAGTCAAATTCCATCCCACACAGGTCTCCCATGTGCCTTTATAGTTAAACTCACCTCAATATCTCTCAGCATCCATAACACCTGGAAACCATGAATCTATTTTTCATCTCTACAATTTTGTCATATAGAGAATGTTATATGAATGGAATCATACAGCATATGACCTTTCAGGATGGGGCTTTCACTTAGCACAAGGTCCTTGTGATCCATTCAAGTCTTTGCATGTATCAGTCAATAGTTTGTATCTTTTTATTGTTGAGTAGTTTTCCATAGTGTGGATGTACCAATATTTGTTTTCCCATTCATTTATTGAGGGACATTTTTGTTGTTTTCAGTTTTTAAGTGTTACAAATAAAGCTGCTATGAACAATTACTTAAAAATTTTTTTTGTATGGGCATCAGTTTTTATTTCTCTGGGTTAAATGCCCAAGAATGCAATTGCTGGGTTGTATGATAAGTGCATGATTAGTTTTTAAGAAACTGCCAAATGATCTTCCAGAGTAGCTATCTCATTTTATGAGGAACATATGAGGAAAGACAGTTTTTAAAAAGGTCACCTCTACTTAAGATTCCCTTTTTCAGCTTGAAAGGACTGTAATACCAAGTTCCTGAAACAACTGACTGGCTTCACCCCCTAAGGCAATTGGTTGCCAAATCATTCTCCTTCCTGTTTTTTCCTCCCAGTGCAATTTGGCTTGTTCCTAATGCATGGTGGAAAAAAAAAGGACTGATCATTTCCAGAAACAACGTTCTTAGCTTTATGTTCATCAGGCAAAGGTGAATAAGTTGTCTTAAGCAAAAAGGCATTGCTTTAATAAACTCAGCCTAGAGGGAACAGAGGGCTTCCAAATCTGTCTCCTAGCCTCTACCTTCTCAATGTCTTCCTATAGTACATCTCTCCACATCTAAGACAAATATAGGTGTGTTATTTGGTCCTTCTATTCGTGCCAGGTTGTGTTAAACACTGTCTCCCATGATGCAGAGTTTCCAACCCATTTGCTTTAACACATACTCCTAGCTCCTGACCTCTGCAAAGTACCATCTTCTCACTAAGATTGGCTCATGGCTTACTTCACTTTGTCCAGGTCTCAGTACAAATGGTACCTCATCTAATAGAACTTCTCTGACTGCCCCATCCCAACATCATTTTCTGTGCTCTTACTGGTTTTATTTTTCCTCAAAATGTTGATGGCTCTTGTGAAAGCTAGATCCTTGTCTGGTATGGTTTGGCTCTGTGTTCCCACCCAAATCTCATGTTGAATTGCAATCCCCGATGTTGAGGGAGAGATCTTGTGGGAGGTGACTGGATCATGGCGGCAGATTTTCCCCTCGCTGCTCTCATAATAGTGAGTGAGTTCTCATGAGATCTGATGGCTCAAAAGTGTGTTGCACTTCCCCCTTCTCTCTCTTTCTCCTGCTCTGGCAACATAAGACATGCTGGCTTTCCCGTCCCCTTCCACCATGATTGTAAGTTTCCTGAGGCCTTCTAGCCATGCTTCCTGTACAGCCTGTGGAACTGTGAGTCAATTAAACCTCTTTTCTTCATAAATTACCCAGTCTCATGTAGTTTTTTATAGCAGTCTGAGAATGGACTAATTCAGAAAACTGGTACCAGGAAAGTGGGGCATTGCTATAAAAATACTTGAAATATGGAAGCGATTTTGGAGCTGGGTAAGGGGCAGAGGTTGGAAGTCTGGAGGGTTCAGAAGAAGACAGGAAGATGAAGCAAAGTTTGGAACTTCCTAGAAACTTGTTGAATGGTTTCAACCAAAATGCTGATGGTGATATGGACAATGAAGTTGAGGCTGAGGAGGTCTCTGATAGAAATGAGGAACTCATTGGGAACTGGAGTAAAGGTCATTCTTGCTATGTTTTAATAAAGAGACTGGTAGCATTTTGTCCCTGCCCTAGAGATCTGTGGAACTTTGGACTTGAAAGAGATGATTCAGGTTATCTGGCAGAAGAAATTTCTAAGCAGCAAAGCATTCAAGATGTAACCTGGCTTTTTCCAAAAGTGTATGCTTATATGCATGAACCAAGATTATCGGAAACTGGAACTTACATTTAAAAGGGAAACAAAGTATAAAAGTTTGGAAAATTTGTATCCTGGCCATGTGGTAGAAATGAAAAACACATTTTCTAAGGAGAAATTCAAGATTGCTGCAGAAATTTGCACAGATAACAAAGAACTGAATGTTAATAGCCAAGACAATGGAAAAAAGGTCTCCAGTGCATTTTGCAGATTTCTGTGGCAGCCCCTTCCATCACAAGGAGGCCTCAGGACATGGTGCACTATGTCCCAGCTGCTCTAGCTCCAGTCATGCCTAAAAGGGGCCAAGGTACAGCTCCGGCCATTGCTTCAGAGGGTGCAAGCGCTAAGCCTTGGTGGCTTCCACATGGTGCTGGGCCTGCAAGTATGCAGAAGGAAAGAGTTGAGCTTTGGGAACCTTTGTCTAGATTTCAGAGGATGTAGAGAAATGCCTGGATGTTCAGGCAAAAGTCTCCTGTAGGGGCAGAGCCCTCAGGAAGAACCTCTACTAGGGCAGTGCAATGGGGAAATGTGGGGTTGGAGCCACCAGACAGAGTCCCTACTGTGACACTGCCTAGTGGAGCTGTGAGAAGAGGCCACTGTCCTCCAGACCTTGGAATGGTAGATTCACAGACAGCTTGCACTGTACACCTGAAAAAGCTAAAGGCACTCAGTGCTAGCTCATGAAAGCAGCTGCAGGGGCTGTACTCTGCAGAGCCACAGGGGCGGAGCTGCCGAAGGTCTTGGGAGACCATCCCTTGCATCAGTGTGGCCTGTATGTGACACATGGAGTCAGAGGAGATCATTCTGAAGCTTTAAGATTTAATGACTGCCCAGCTGAGTTTCGAACTTTCAAGGGGCCTGTAGCTCCTTTGTTTTGGCTGATTTCTCTCAGTTTGAGTGGATCTATTTACCCAATGTCTGCACTCCATTGTCTCTTGAGAGTAACTTAACTTGTTTTTGATTTAACAGGCTCACAGGCAGAAGCAACTTGCCTTGTCTCAGATGATACTTTGGACTCGGACTTTTGAGTTAATACTGAAGTGAGTTAAGAGTCTAGGGGACTGTTGGGAAGGCATGATTGTGTTTTGAAATTTGAGAAGAACAGGGATGGAATGATATGGTTTGGCTCCTGTCTCCACACAAATCTCCTGTTAAATTGTAACATGTAAATTGTAATCCCCAGTTACATTGTAATCCCCAGTGTTAGAGAGAGACTGGTGGGAGTTAATTGGATCATGGTGGTGGATTTCCCCCTTGCTGTTTTCGTGAGTGAGTTCTCATGAGATCTGATGGTTTAAAAGTGTGTGGTGCTTCCCCTTCTCCCTTTTTCTCTTCTGCTCTGCCATGGTAAGATGTGCTTGCTTCCCCTTCAACTTCTACCATGATTGTAAGTTTCCTGAGATCTCCTAGCCATGCTTCCTGTTAAGCCTGCTGCACTATGAGTCAGTTAAACTTCATTTCTTCATAAATTACCCAGTCTCAGGTACTTCTTTATAGCAGTGTAAGAATGGACTAATACACTGTCTTCTTAGTTTAAAAGAATTTAAATATGAAACATACAGCAACAGAGATGCAGCATAGAGCAATTTACCACAAAGGAGAAAGAGGTAGGTGAAGAATAGACAGTGTGCTCTGAGAGAGGATTCCAAGCGGGCTGCTCGAGAGGATGACCGCATTAACCGTTACAAGGTAAATGCCGTTTATAGGAGTCTGACATGATTCTTCCTTAGAGGGTGGGAGGAAGCATAACTAGTAAGCATGTTCTGGGTAGCCCTCTGGGTGCACATTCGCAGTAGCTGTACATGTTTGTTCTAATGACCGAAGAGTCAATCTGAGGACAGGTAAAATCCAAATGCACTTGCTCTCTATGGAGGAAATTAGCTACTGGAGATAGCTGTGTTTGGAGGCTTTTGACTATGATGCAAATTTTGGGGCTTATTGTGTTGACAGTGCAGTGGTCACACTTGTTGTATCCCAAGAACATGATTACTTCCTTGACTACCTCAAGAGTGCATATAATCACCTGACACAGTGTATATCTATTTGTTGTATTAGTGATCTTACTTTGTTAGAATATAACGTACCTGAGGGTAGGGTTCACTGTCATTTCCACAGATTTGAGACAGTTCCTGGCACATCATAGACAATAAATAGGTGATGAATAAATCAACAAAGATTTTGCTATAGTTTCTTCTTTTAACTGATCTATTTTATCAGTCTCTTGTCTCTACAATTTATCTTTTCACTCAGATAACTAAAGTTATCTTCCAAAAACACAGAATGAATCAGCTCAGTCTCCTCAAGACTTGTAAATCGTCCTTCATTACTTGTTGAGAAAAGCCCAGACTTGTTTAGAGGATTAATTAAACTCTCCACAATTTATCTTCCAGAGGACTTTCTGGAACCATGTATGATTTTTTTGCCCTCCAACTTATAGTCTTATTGGTCCACATATTTTTTTCTCATCATGTCATACACTTTCATGTCAAAGGATTTGTCTTTTGGCCTTGTTCTTGCTATCAGCCAACTCCATAGTTGAAGTCCAGAGTTGGATGTTTTGGGGGTTTTTTGGGGTCTATTTATGTAGGAGTTATAATTTTTATTTGCTTTGTGACAACATTATTTTCTGGCACGTTTTCTTCATATTCTTTTAAAGAGTTTCTTTTTCAAACCCATGTTATTCAAGGTTAAAAAAATAAAGAGTTTCTTTGGATGTTTTGCTTATACTTACTTGAATATGCTGTTTTTTTCCAGACTAGCCATTAGCAAGATTCCTGTGGAGTGAGGGAGGGCCCAGGGTAATTCTCCAGATTCTTTTGCTTAAAGTCTTCTTCTTCTGATGCTGCAGTGATGAATTATTTCTTCAAAATTATGATCTCACTGTGTAGCTCCACCTTTCCTTGTTCTCACAAAGGTGTTCAAAAGTGCTGAGTCTTCCCAGCCATGGCTAATGAGAATCCCAGCTACTGCCTTCCACTCTATCTTTCCCTTTTTAAAAAGAGTGTTTTCTGAGTTTAGTCACCTTAGGCCTTCCTTGGGCTCTCCCCTTGGTTTTTCCCTCTGCCTTCTCCAGTTATTGCTCTCTATTCTGTCTTGGACTGGCATTTCCCATAATGGCAAAACTGCATGGTTCTGGGAGAAAATGTTTGCCATCAGTCTCTGAGATGACCACTACCCAGCCCCTCTTCTCCCATTCTTCCCAATGCTGGGACTGCACCAATGCTGCTTCTTGGGTCTGCTCTTTAGATCTCAGATGTTTTGATCACATCTCAATGTCATTTGGAACTCTGATATTGTCATTTTGCTGAGGATGTAGTGTGTACGTTTTATTGCGGTTGATAGTGTTGTTATCCTCATTGCTCTGCTTTCCAGAAGTGAGAAGATTCAAAACTATGCTGTTGCCATTTTTCCACCCAATTTATTCAATTGAAAGGACAATGCTTGAGTCTAAAATTCATGTCCTTATTAATTTGGGGTTAACATGTCTTTTCTCATGTCAAATGAAGATGGATAGAAAGACCGTTTTGTGGTGTTTTTTAATGCTCTGATTTAGACAAACAAAACCTAACAACTTTGTACTTGTCTCCATATTTTTTTGAAATGTTATTGATCTGTGAAACAGTAAAGTCCAGAAACTACTGATATGTATTTGTGTATCCATCTATCATCTATCTCTCTATCTGTATCCATGTCTCCCATCTTCTATCTCCATTTTCTACTAACTTCTCTATCATTTATATATTGATCTATCGATCTATCTTTCTACTTCAACAAATAAATACTATTTTCTAGGCACTCATCCAAGATGCAAAAGGAATACAGAAATTAAAAACAACCATTTGGTGGCTGTTAAGGAACTCAAAAGCTAGGGGGATAATAGATATACAATTGATCAACTAGCGTATAAGAGAGGGACCAGATCTATGCAACACGCTGCAACAAAAGAGAGACAGGAACTATGCTCGCTAGATAAATTAGAAATTTGAGAAAGTTGTATGGAGGCAATACTAATAATTTGGACTTTGGCTGTTTGATGGCTGAAATGGGAACAAAGCAAAAAGACAAAACCACATTAATATAAAAGTATGTGGCATGGTCAGAAAAAGTAAGTGAACCAGAGAGCCTGGGCAGGAAGATGGAGGAAAAAAAATCACACAGAGTGCCAGAAAGATAAATTGTGGGGAGTTTAATTGTGTTCTAAGAATCTGGGAAGGCCAGGCGTGGTGGCTTACACCTGAAATCCCAGCACTTTGGGAGGCTGAGGCAAGCAGGTATCACTTGAGGTCAGGAGTTTGAGCCTAGCCTGGCTAACATAGTGAAACCCCATCTCCACTAAAAATACAAAAATTGGCCAGGCGTGGTGGCACACACCTGTAATTCCAGCTACTTGGGAGACTGAAGCACAGGAATCGCTTGAACCCGGGAGGCAGAGGTTGCAGTGAGCCAAAATCATGCCATTGCACTCCAGCCTGGGTGACAGAGTGAGACTCCGTCTCAATAAATAAATAAATAAACAGACAAACAGTCTGGGTTTTATTCAATAAGAAAAAATTTTTACCTAATAGAAAAATAACTGAAAAATTACTACACATAAGTTGGTAATCAATAGTTTTCATATATTCATCAGCAACTGATTAGTCCGTATAAAGATTGAGAAGCCACAAAAAGATGAATTACACAGAAAAAAATTAATTTGAAATGAGGAAACATGTGAGAGAAAGGTTTCTCAATATTTGTGAAAGAAATAAAAGATCTGAACCTTTGAGGAGCTGTACAATGTATGTGGATAGTAAAAGTCACATTGTAAATACATCATTCTTTCTAAGTTAACTTACAAATCAAATGTAATTCCAATTAAAATATCAATATGTTGTCTTTGTGGAATGAAACAAGTTGATTCTGAAGTTCACAAGGGAAAATGAAAAAAAAAAAAAAAAAACAACCCTGGAAAACTCTGAAAAGGAAGAGCAGTAATATGAGGTCAGCCTTCCCAAATATTAATATATGCTGTAATACTTTAATATTTAAAATAGTGCAGTACTACATGTAACAGGATAGAAAGCCCAGAAATGGACCCAAATAAATGTGAGGATTTATTCTGCTTATTTAATAGGTGGGATGCATTTTGACTGTTTAAAAAATGGTGCAATTAGGAAGTTATATAGGGTAAGACAAAGCTGGACCTATATCTTTAAGTGAGTACAAATTCCAAATGCATCAAAGTGGACAATATATAAAAATACATGACCGAGAGTGGTGGCTGAGGTGGATCACCTGAGGTCAGGAGTTCGAGACCAACCCCGCCAACATGGCGAAACCCTATCTCTATTAAAAATACAAAAATTAGCCAGGGGTCGTGGCAGGTGCCTGTAATCCCAGCTACTTGAGGGAAGCTGAGGCATGAGAATCACTTGAACCTGGGATGCAGAGGTTGCAGTGAACAGAGATTGGGCCACTGCACTCCAGCCTGCAGGATAGAGCAAGACTCTGTCTCAAAAAAACTAAAAATTACATAGAGTATATGTATTTGTCTGTTTTCATGCTGCCAATAAAGACATACCTGAGAGTGGGATATTTACAAAAGAAAGAGGTTTAATAGACTTACAATTCCATGTAGCTAGGGAGGCCTCACAATTATGGTGGAAGGCAAAAGGCACTTCTTATGTGGCAGGGCAAGAGAGAATGAGAGCCAAGTAAAACAGGTTTCCCTTAAGAAACCCTCAGATATCATGAGAGTTATTCACTACCATGAAAATAGTATGGGAGAAACTGCCCCCATGATTCAATTATCTCCCACCTGGTCCCTCTCACAACACGTGGGAATTGTTGGAGTACAATTTAAGATGAGATGTGGCTGCGGACACAGCCAAACCCTATCAGTATGCTAATAAGACCACTTAACTACTAGAAGAAAACATAAGAAAACTTCTTCCTACTTGGTGTGAAAAGTGTCTTTCTAACTGTGACTTCAAACCCTAGATCAACAAAGTTAGAAAAATACTAGCATATTACATATATATATATACATACACACACACACACACACATATGATATATAAAATAGGCTTTAAGTAGATAAAATAGGCTTTGTTATTGTGCCTTTCCTGCCATGCCATATAAATATATAAAATAGGCTTTATATATATGATATATATGTATATAAATACGTGAACTATATTAAAAATATATATTTATATGGCATGGCAGGAAAGGCACAACCAGAAACAAATGACATTCTTAGAACAGATATTTTCAACTTACACATGAAAGGCTAATGTCCCTAATATGTAAAGATTCTTAAGAAATAGGAAAAGAGTAACAAAGAGTTCAATTAGAAGGGTAGGCTAAGGAAATGACTAGCAGATACCATGGAAAATAATAACAAATGGCCTTAAATATGAAAAGTTCTCAGTATAAACATAAAAAGAACAACACAATTTGAAACTATATTTGATGTCACTTCACACCTGCATTAGAAGATGTCACAAATTTTGATGTTATCAATGAACACTATTTGCATTGTATGACCAAGGAAAAAGTTACAGTTGTCAGATGAAGGGAAATTGGGCAGTATCTATGAAATTACAGCAAGTTTGCTTGGAAAATCTGTTCTACCATGGTGAATGTGCCTTTGTGAAATAATACAAGCTCGATTTTATTCATTGTGACATTGTTTATAATAGCAAGAGATTAAGTTAACTTAAGTAAAAGATAGAGAGGGCTGAATTAAAGAGATGAGGAGGAGAGAGAATTGGAGGCTAACACCAATCTATGAAAAGTTTTCAGAAACGTGAGGCACCATGGAAAAGGAAGGACCATTCTTTTTCAATATTTTCATGAAACATCCAGTATTTTCATGAAGGTGAGTTTATCCAATATAGTTGTATTTTATTTTCAATAGGTAAGACACTCATTCACTCTTGTTTGACTCTTACTATTTGCTGATCATTCTCTTTGCTTCTCTGTTTTTATCTAATGCTTTTTGCACTACTCTGAATTCTCCATCTAGAATATAAGCCTATATTTTATATCTGGCATACGGACATGTTTAAACTGAAACATTTGTTTAAAACAATGATTTTCAAAAATCAAATTTATATGAAAAGGCATATATTGGAAAGTTTCACTCCTACTCTTAATTTCTTCCTTCCAATTTCATATCAGCTCCACACATACACAACCACTTTCATTATCATAAATCATATCATAAAAAGCTGGTCACTGCCTGTGGTTGAAATCTCTTCCCTCTTCAATGAATTTTCCATGATTTGGCAACATTATTTTCCTAAATGTCAGGTCCTGTTGCTTCCCTCCTCAAAAACTTTAAATTGTTCTCCATTGTCTTATTATTGTGAATGTTTTCTCATCTTCTTAAAATTGTGGTAAAATTCGCAAGTAAAATTAGCCAATTTAAAGTGTGAGATTTGGTGGCATTCATATATTCACAATATGTGCAACCCTTGACCTTTATCTAGTTATAAAATATTTCCATCACTCCAGAGGAAGACCCCATGCCCATTTAACAGTCACTCCTCATTCCCTAGAAACTTGAGAGTTTTTGGCAACCACTGATTTGTTTTCTGTTTCTGTGGATTTACCTATTCATATAAATGTAATCATACAATTTCTTCCACTCAGCATGCTTCTGAGTTTTATCCATATGGTAGCATATATCAGTTCTGCATTCCTTCTTATGGCTAAATACTAATCCATTGTGTGGATATACCACATCTTGTTTATCTATTCATCAATTAATGGATGTTTGGGTTATTTCCTCCTATTGTAAATAGTATGAACATTTACAGATAAGTTTATGTTTGAATATCTGTTTTCAATTCTTGTGGGCATAGACTGGAGAGTAGAATAGTTGGGTCATATGATAATTCTGTGTTAAATTGAAAAAAAAAAAAAAAACTGCCCAAACTCTTTCCACAGTACATTCCCACCAGCAATGTACAAGGGTTTTAATTTCTACACATCTTTGTCAATACTTGTTATTTTCTTTTTTTTAAAAGAAATTATAGTCATCCACTTGGGTGTGAAATATGGTTATGATTCTAACAATATTGAACATCTTTTTGTCTGCTTGTTGCCCAGTCCTTGAAGAAATGTCATTTCATGTCCTTTGCTCATTTCTAAATTGGGTTGTTTATCTTTTGTCATTGATTTGTAACTGTTCTGTATGTGTTGTGGATACTAGATTCTTATCAGATACTTGATTTGCAAATGTTTTCTGCCATTCTCTATGTTATATTTTCACTTTTTTGATCATGTCATTTCATGCACTGAAGTTTTTAATTTTGATGAAATCCAATGTATCTATGTTTTCTTTTGTTGTTTTGTTTCTGGTAATATATCTAAGAATCCTTCACCAAATCTAAGGTCATAAAGAGTTAACTTATATTTTCTTCTGTTTCATAATTTTTATTCTTACATTCAAGTTTTTAATTAATCTTGACTCAATTTTTATGGATGATGTGAGGTGGGAGTCCAACTTCAATCTTTTTTATGTAGATATTAAGGAGATTTCTGTCTACTCGAATTCCAACTCACACCTCTAGATGTAGGGCGTACATCCAATCCCTAGATATATGTCTTTAACTCCTGGATATAGGGCATATTTACATAATATGTCAAAAAATATTTCCCCAAACCAATTAGCTTTTTTTCTGGGGAATTTTTTGAAGGATAAACTGTTATGAGTTACTTTGTTGAGAGGAAATTTCTAGAAGGTAAAATGGAAGTGGAACTGACTGGGCTGCAAATTCAACCCTTTCCCTATATTCTCTAAAATAAAGTGATTTTTCTGATCCATTTATGGTATTCTTTAAGTTATGGTTAAAAGCAGATGCTACTCTGAGGCCATCTTGAAACTTACTTTATAACAGGATCTTACATAAGATCAAGCTTCTTTATTTAACTTGTAGAGGTAATAAACCAAAACAGGCCTTTGGTCCCCTCCTGAAATTATTTTAGATTCAGAGGGTATATGTGCAAATTTGTTACATGGGTATATTGCATGATGCTGAGATCTGGAGTGTGAATGAATTCCATCACTCAGGTAGTGAGCATAGTATCCAAATAATTAGTTTTTTAACCCTTGCCCTGCTCCGTTCTTCTCCCCCTTAGTAGTCACCAGCGTCTATTGTTGCCATCTTTGTGTCCATATTTACTCAAAGTTTAGCTCCCACTTATAAGTGAGAACATGCGATATTTGGCTTTCTGTTCCTTCATTAATTGCCTTAGGATAATGGCCTCCAGCTGAATTTCTGTTGCCGCAACGAACATGATTTTGTTTTTGTTACAATTACATAGTATTCCATTATTCCATGGTGTTTATATACCACATTTTCTTTATCCAGTCCACTGTTGATGGGCACCTAGGTTGATTGCATATCTTTGTTATTGTGAAGAGTGCTCTGATGAACATGAGTGCATGAGTCTTTTTTTGTAGAAAGATTTATTTTCTTCGGGGTATATAGCCAGTAATGGGTTTGCTGGGTCACGTGGTAGTTCTGTTTTAAGGTCTTTGAGAAATCTCCAAACTGCTTTCCACAGTGGCTGAACTAATTTACATTTCCACCAACAGTATATAAGCATTTCCTTTTCTCTGTTGTTTCTCTGTGGTTTATTTACTTCTTAATAACAATCATTCTGACTGGTGTGAGATGGTATCTCAGTGTGGTTTTGATTTGCATTTCCCTGATCATTAGTGTAAGGTGTTTTATTGTTAAATTTCTTAGATTAGTAAAATAAGTGTTATGGAATGTATGTAAATTGCATGGCTCATTGATTAGAACCTTCCTGCTACTGTCTGAATATGATCATGAATAGTGACTGTAGTTTGAGGTTATGTATACTTGTCTCTTACTCTCTTTCTGTCTCCCTCTTTCTCACTTTCTGTCATTTCCTGGCTTACTTTTGAGGAGAAATCAAATTTTTAGGTAAATAAAGTCATCTGCTGTTTGCGGAAATTATAACTACTTTGACCTTTATGTGCATTGACAGCGTTTGCAATTCAAACACTCATCTTGATAAGATGCTTTATGACAATTCCAAAAACCTATTTACTTTGAATAAAGAAGTGCCCTCCAATGTGTCAACTTTCTTAAATCAACTTTAGTAAATGGATTTTTGCTTTCCTACATTACCACCTCTTCTAAAGGTCTCTAATACCATGTGGTTAATAAAAAACTTTCATATAATAGAATTGCTTCTGACCTTTTATCTTACTATGCCCTCAAAATCATGCTATGCTTTATATGCTATGGTATGTGATATAAATTTATTTATAGATGGAAGACGTTGCTGTCATTTTTCAGAAAACAGTTCAGAGTTATTACCATTTCCACAAAGGAAAAAGTTAATATTCAATGAAACAAGTGATAGACATGATAATAAAAAAGTACAGCTGTTTCTTCAAATGGAAAAACACAGACACTGAAAAATGCTATGAATTAAAAGAGACTTAAAAGGCAAAAACTAAATGTAATATATGGATTTTTAATACTAATTTGAACAAATTCAACTGTAAATAGTTATTTTGAGGAACTTAGGTAATTTTGGATATGAACTGGATACTAAATTAATTATTATTGAAAATAAATTTTTATTGAGTTAGGTACAGTAACAGTATTATAGTTAGGTAGGTAGAAAAATGCCCTTATCTTTTAGGGAAGCATCCTGATACATTAAGGTTTAAAATATCAGTAAAAATAGAAACAAATGTTGAAAATATTAATAATTGTTACATCTGGGTGACAGGTTTATTTTGAATTAAAGTGTACACATTTAGTAAAGAGGGAAATTATTTTTGGTGAGATTTTTATTGAAAGCCTTTATTTTTTCTTTTAACATCAAAGAAGATTTATATTTAGAATTCAGGAGCAACTTCCAGTGACAGATCACTTTAGCTTTTTCTGTCATTCAATTAGAAGCTAGTGACATTTCAATCTAAATGAAAAATACTCTGAAAATCCAGGACCACCAAAGCACTCTTGAGTCTAATATATTTTAAATGCAAATGATTTCTGAAATTAAAGTAATTGATGGCAAACTCTGGTGAGGATGTTGTCTTATTTTTTGTTTGCTTTTGCAAGGCAATGCTGGAACGTTCAGCAATGGTTATGTTAGCAGTCTTTTTCTTATGGGTATTGACTCTGTCTTCCATAGCTTGCTGCAGTACTAGTGATAGTGACAGGAGAAAGGCAAATTCCTAGGCAGACAGGGATGGGTCCCTGGTGAAACCTGACCTTCAAGCCAAAGACAGTGTAAAATCTGAAAACCAAGAGGCCAATTCCAGATAGAGCCCATGACTGAAGCGAGAACTTCTAATCCTGTCTTACCGTCTCTCTTGATTGGTTCCTTCTGGATAATGCCTTTTAACCAATCAAATTGTGCTTTTTCCAAACCTGCCCATGGACCAATCAGCACATGCTTCTTCATTCTAAGCCCATAAAAACCCCAGACTCAGCCTCACAGGCAGCTACCTCCACTTTTGGGGTCCCCCCCTGCAGCTGCAAGCTTTTCTTTTGTCGCTCAATAAAATACTTCTCTGCCTTACTCACTCTCTGGTGTCCATGTACATCATTCCTCTTGGTTGTAGGACAAGAACCCAGAACTTGCTGAACTGCAGACCATGAGAATAAGAGAGCTGTAACATGCTCCTCCTCATGGGAATACAGGAGAAAGAGAGCTGTAATACCCCCTGCTCACCAAGTTGCAGGAACAAAGAGCTGTGGCATTTCTGGAGGTTCAGACATTGGGACTCCTCAAGCAAGAGCTGTAACACCCTTTGAGTTCTGCAGTTGCTGTCATCTCTGAGTTTTGGGGTACCACCATGTTCCTCTCATATAGATGCTGGCATCCAACATGGAAGCCATTTACAGCATGCCCAGTCCAGCAGTGGGCTGAATGTGGAACTGTGGTAGGTGTGAGATCTATGTGGACATGAGCCCAGCACAGCCTGCAAGGCTAAGCAGGTGGATTGAGCCCAGTGGGCCCAAGTGAGGCCTGGATAGAGGCGATGGTGGCTGCAGAGATTTCCAGCTGGTGAAGCAGCACTGAAGAAATCCTGTAACACTAGGGCCACACCCAAGTGTGGACCAATATCAGGGTGGTAATTCTTCAAGATTAATATTCTGTTGCAGGAATCACGAAGTCAAGTGGTACAGTCTACCAGCAGACAATCAAGTGCAGAATTTCCTTGGTTATTCCAAGGAAGTAAGTCTAAATGCTGGAAGCCCAAGAGCGCAGCTTGGTGGATGGAATTAGGGCAGGTCAAGAGGACCTACTAAAAAAGAATTGAATTAAAACTAATAAATCAAATTGTTGGCAACAGTCCTGCTTCCCCCTACTCCACCCCACAATGTTATAGGATATTTAGTTCTTCCCCTGAATAAATTATTCAAGGCCATATTCACCTTAAGCCCTCTTGCTTTTTTTTTTTTTTAATCTCCACATCCCACTATAGTTCCAACAAATGGAAACTAGTATTACATTTTACATATTTTTAAAAGTTATTATGGCAGATCGAAATGAGCACAAGCTTTTTGGAGTTGAGCATGTTAAGTTTCTGTTGGAAGTTACACAGACAAGTGGAGTTATAAAGAAAGAAGTAAAAAATGTGGGACTGGAGATGGTGGTAGAAGTTAGGATTAAAAGTCTTAGAGGCAGGGGTTGAAGCTGCAAAAATGAAAGAGGTCTGGTGGTGAGGGTAGAGTGTAGAATACAGAATAGTATGGAACATACATGTTTGAACCTAGATGAAAAGCTCCGTTTAAGAATAGCTAGAGATATGAAGCATGAAGGAGAGGCAGGAGAAAAACAATATAACCCAGAATATCCTAGCAGTACCAGAAAAAATGGTTTCAAAAAATATTGCATTATGGAGATGTGAGCTATAGAAAGACTATTGAGGAAGTTGGAGAAACTACTACTGAATCTGGCATTTAGGAGATTATTGGTGATTCTCAAGGGAGGAAGATTTAAGGTATGACTAATTAGTAATTATAAATTCCACCCCTGTCCAAGAACAGCAAAAGGAGTTTTGTTTTAAATTTGAGATGTTTGAGTACATTTATAGGTCAAGGAGGATTCACAGAAAGGGGAAGAATGATGATGCAAAAAAAAAAAAGATAATGGATTCAAGAATACAGAATAAGACACTTTCTTGCAAGAGAGAAGGAGGAATATACAAAGACAATTTTAGTTTGCAAACTGAGGTGTTTATTTTAACATGATCTGTTTCTTCCTAGTGAAAATAAGAAGTTAGGAAATTCTAATGAAGAGAAGGGGAGGTCATCTCAACAGCTATCAACAATTTTAAAATCCGTTTCATTTTCCTTGAAGATGGGTGGAAGGAGTTTTAAGCTTTCATTTATTAAATGACTGGTCAAGATCACAAAGCTGGTATTAGAGCTGGTACTAAGCAGTGTGGGGCTACGGCTGGGAGTGATCATTGCATAGCAGTGAGTTTTTCTCTTTTTTAAATTTTCTTTTGTCTTTCTCCTGTCTTTATTCCTTCTTTCTTTCTTTCTTTCTTTCCCTCCTTGTTTTCTTCTTTGAGTGACTTTATTGAGGTACAATTATGAAATCACTCACTGTTTGTATAATTAGATGATTTTTGGTAAGTATATATAGCTGTGCAACCATCGTTGCAATCTGGGTTTAGGTTATTCTTATGACTCCAAAAATTTGTTGTGTGCCACTTGCAATCAGCTGCACTCCCACCCTCAGGCCCAGACAACCACAGATCAGGTTTCTATCTCTACGGATTTTTTTTTTAATTTCATTTAATGGAATCATACAATATCTGATCTCTTCCATTTGGCTTCCTTCTTTGCATTATTTTTCAGGTTCATCATGCAACATCTATCAGTAGCTTCTTCCTTTTTATAGATGAATAATATTCTGTTGCATGGATCTGTATTTTGTCTCTCCATTTCCACCAGCAATATGAATGTCTTCATTTCACAGGAACTGGCATCCTCTTCAAAATAAATTAATAGTTGATTCAATTGTGAAATATTTTCATAATTTTTGCTTTAGTTGACCTATAATTTGGTCCTTATACAATAGCCAATATATTCTCATTTATGTTATGAGGAACGTATTATAAATATTTTTTTTCTAAACCCATGCAATTCTTGAATACAAACTTTACAAACCCACTATTAAAGCCCTCCGAGTTTTTGTTGGAGAATAAAAGATAATGAGTTTCTCTGACAAGCTTAATACTTCCTTCTGGAAATGCAGATTAGTTGATATTAACTGAAGCAAGTAAACCAATTAAGGCGATGATGATATGATTAAAACTCTTAACTGTGTTTTACTGTTTACAAACTTTTATGTTATTTCAGTCAATTCTTTTAACAGCCCTGTTGTGGTATGCAGGAGCAGTATTTCAATCCTTATTACAGGTAATGAAACAGATGAAGAGAAGTTAAGAGCTAAAATCTCATAGGGCTGAAACTCAAACCTAAGTGCCCCAGTGCTCTTTATATTCCACCCAAACACTATTCCATTCCCCATGTGTCTTGTCCCATTCTAGGTGGGATGTCTGTGTGTGTGTGTGTGTGTGTGTATACAACAGTGCAAAATGAATATATGGGGCACCTTGTTAAAAATATTAGTATTTCAAGATGGGAACAGCAGAGCCTTAAACCAAATACAGGGCCCTTGTGAGCACAAGGACCTCTTGGGCCATACAGATTTTGTGCCCATGAAGTTGGCCATGAGCTTGTGAAAGAATGTAATATTCAGGCAACTACCAGTAAGATTATAGTGTCAGCTGTGGAGGTAGAAAAGCAAGGCAGAGTTACCACTCCCATCTATTTACTCTAAGATGGGAGCAGTAATATATAGATGTCAGGCCACTAAAATTTTATGTTCTGTGTACTATTTTTAATGTATTCCAAAGGCAGAGAAAAATCACCGAATAATTTTAACTGAAAGAATTGCAATCTTATTTAAGTTTGAGAAAAAAATCAATCTGATCTATATTTATTTATTTATTTATTTATTATTTTTATTTTAAAGGGACGGGGCGGGGCGGGGTGGGGGACCCCACCACCGCTGCTGCCGCTCGCATTTTTTTTTTCTGATTTATATTTCAAGGATGGATTTTGAAGTGTGAAAATGAAAGGAAGAAGGTAAATTTGGGAAGAGATATCAGTATTCCAGGTTAGAAGAGAAGAGGGCTTCAAGGCAGTGGGATATGAAATGCTGAAGGGGGGTGAGGTGGGAGATCCTACTCCTTGCCTTTGAATGCCTTGACAGCCAGCAACGCTCTGGTACCTCATTGTGCTTCAGTTTGGAAATTCCCTCCAGAGTGCAATTTGGAGGTTGATGGTCAGGCTGACCACATTTGCATTCCCTCCATTAGGAAGCATGGTGGTGGGCTGCTGATGTCTAAAAACAATCATTTCATGTATTTTTTCCCAGTTTGAATTTCTTTTAGCTGTCAAAAGGCAATCCCAGTAACAGTTTGTTCATTATGGTTGAGTAGAAAACTGTGGTTTATTTTTAAATTTAGTAATTCAGTAGCTTCATCTGAGATAGTATTGCCCCTGGTGGGTTAGTTCTCTTAACATTCTGGGAGTCATTTCTGGAGGGCGGTGGAATAAGAAAATATTTTTAAAATATTAAAATTGGGTATCAAGTGCCTTTCTATCTTCTTTCTCTCTCTCTCTCTCTCTCTCTCTCTCTCACATACACACACACACACACACACACACACACACACACACACACATTCTTGAATGCTTTATAGAATGGGAGAAAAAAGGCTCAGAACTACAGATTCATTCACATAATGTGAAGCCTATTTACATATACTCATGAATGTGTCACACATTTGAACTTCATCTTTTATGTGTGGCAACAGTAGATGTTAAAAGTATAAACCCAACTCAGATAGACATTATGGTAAAGCTTTGAATGGGATAGGGAGTAGAGACTTATTGTCATCACTAAACATGCAAATGATCTCATGATTCATGTGAAGTGCTAAATGAGATTAATTTGTTGGTCAACTGGGGCCTTGTGTGAACTTTAGTATATGTCAGTAGTCTCTTGGGAAAGCATGTTTCACCTTACGATTAGGAAGAAAAGACTCAGATTAGGTTTAGGGGATCAGAAACTGTGGGTGGGTAGAGAGAATGATCTGTCTCTGAGACCATGGCTCATTCCTCGGGTAACACAGAAGGAGTGAGCTGCAGACAAAGGCAATCTAAGGCTAAGAGAGAATTACAAATCAGTTGTATTGCCAGAGAAGTGGTCTCTGCTATGCTATCTTTTTATATTTGGCATTAGTGAGAACTCCCAACTTTTTGCAGTTATCTGATGAAACAAATGACATTTATTATAGTACAAAGTCATTTTCTCATAAATATCATGTACAGCTTCTAACTGGGAAACCATATAGTTTTGCAATGGTAGCAAAGTAAATGTTTACTTGGGGTTGGCATCGGACGAGGTATCAAATATCGTGTCCCTCAAGAGTGTTTTCCTTTGAGAGGACTCTCCCCTTCTTTCCTTTGTTTAAATGAGACACTTTGTCCTTTGGCCTCTGGTCCCACAAAGGCATCAGTCTCCACTTCAATAACTCCTATCCTATAATTTAAGAAAGCTGACATTATTTGGAATTCTGAAATCAATATCTGCCTATTCAGCATTGCCCTTTATAGAGATAATGGTCTGTATGATTCACACAGCAGAAAACACATAAGCTTTAAATCAACCATCCTGCATGGGTTCTGCAATTCTGTATTCTTGCACTAGTATTTGATTAGTTTATGGGAGCAACTCTACCATGCATGTATGTTAACTACAATTAGATACAGCATGAAGAAAAGTGTTTTTCTTAATAAATCTCTTTGCATTGCATTGTATTTTGAAACATTGATTTTTTCAGAAGAAAACTATCTTCCAGGAAGAAAAAGAAGTGTGGCAATATTCTAGATCTCCAGTTTTCCAAATTCCACTGCTTCTCTATACCACACAGTATTTTGGCTGTGACTTTAACTTTAGATCTTCAGGTTAAGCTCTCCAGGAGTGTGTGTGTGTGTGTGTGTGTGTGTGTGTGTGTGTGTGTGTTTCAGTTAGATTATGATGCCATTAGATAACGTTAGATGCTTTAAATTGTGTTGTCTAATAAATATTTACCAAATAGTTACTATGCATAAACTATCATTTCAGGTGCAGGGGTTACCTGTAGTTTTTACAAATCAAAAGCAAACTGTTGCTTGAAAAACAAATGATCTTTCTCTATGGAACCTAAAAAACAGAAAATCTGGAGCAATTGAAGCCCCACAGGGCTCCAGTGCCAATGAGGGTGTCTGATGCTGGCTTAGGTACCACACCAGTCTGAGTTCTT
Source organism: Cacajao melanocephalus (assembly GCA_963573385.1). Taxonomy (NCBI): domain Eukaryota; kingdom Metazoa; phylum Chordata; class Mammalia; order Primates; family Pitheciidae; genus Cacajao; species Cacajao melanocephalus. The sequence continues at coordinate 8,609 of CAUYLG010011688.1, read as the reverse complement.
TAGAGAAACAGAACCAAGGGGGGATCTGTTTCCATGTGTATGTGTGTACGTATGTATATCTAGATCTATCTCTTTAGAATTACCTGTCTATATAGCTCTATCTATTGAAAGATATTTATTTTAAGAAATTGGCTCATAAAATTATTGAAGTTGGTGAGTCCAAAATCTGTAGGGTAGGCTGGCAGCCCAATGACCCAGCGAAGAACAAATATTGCAGTTCAATTCCAAAGGCTGCCTGCTGGCAGAATTCATTCTTGTCTGAGGAAGGTCACTCTTTGTTCTGTGAAGGGCTGCAACTGATTGGATGAGGCCCACCCATATTATAGAGGGCAATTTCCTCACTCAACATCCACCAATTTAAATGTTGATCTCATCCAATAAATGCCCTTACAGAAACATCCAAGATAATGTTTGACCAAATATCTGGACACCATGGCCCAAACAAGTTGACACATAAAATTACCCATCACAGGTATGATATTTTACATAAAAATAATGACAAATAATATATAGTACTTATTAACACAATAGGCACTGTTTTAGACACTTCATATGTTAACTGATTTATTTATTTACTTCTTTTTTCTTTTTTTTTTTGACATGGAGTTCACTCTGTCGCCAGGCTGGAGTGCAATGGTGTGATCTCGGCTCACTGCAACCTCCACCTCCTGGGTTCAAGCGATTCTCCTGCCTCAGCCTCCTGAGTAGCTGGGACTACAGGTGTGTACCACCATGCCTGGCTAATTTTTTTTATTTTTAGTAGAGATGGGTTTTCACTGTGTTAGCCAGGATGGTCTTGATCTCCTGACTTTGTGATCCACCCGCCTCAGTGTCCCAAAATGCTGGGATTATAGGCTTAAGTCACTGCACCCGGCCTATTTTTTCTATTTTTTTAAACTTTTATTTTGGCTTCAGGGGTATGTATGCAGATTTGTTATGTAGGTAAATTCATGTCATAGGGGTTTGTTGTACAGATTATTTTGTCACTCAGGTATTAAGCCTAGTACCCAAGAGTTATCTTTTCTGCTTCTCTCCCTCCTTCCACCCTCCACCCTCAATTAGACAGCAGTGTGTGTTATTCTTCTCTATGTGTTCATGTGTTCTCATCATTTAGTTCCCACTTGTAAGTGAGAACATGTGGTATTTGGTTTTCTGCCCCTGTGTTACTTTGCTAAAGATAATGGCCTCTAGCTCAATCAAAGTTCCTGCAAAGGGCATAAACTTGTTCTTTTTTATGGCTGCATCATATTCCATGGTATATATGTACCACATTTTCATTATCCAATCTGCCATTGATGAGTGTTTAAGTTGGTTCCATGTTTTTGCCATTGTGAATAGAACTGCAATGAACAAATGCACGCATGTTTCTTCATAATAGAATTATTTATATTCCTTTGAGTATAGGCCTAATAATGGGATTGCTGGGTTGAATGGTAGTTCTGTTTTTAGCTCTTTGAGGAATCACCACACTGCTTTCCACAATGGTTGAATCAATTTACACTCTCACCAACAGAATATAAGTATCTCCCTTTCCCTGCAACTTTGCTGTCATCTCCTTCCATTCCTTATTTTTCCTTTTCCTTTGCAGGACAAAAGCTTCCTTGCATCAGGAGGCTGACGGCTGAGGCTAAGCTCAAAGACCATTGCAGCCACGTCTTCAGGAAATGAAGTCCATCTCTGCAGCCCTGGAGGAGGGCAAAAGAAGGGGTTGGTGGGTGCCGTTTATTCTGGCCCCAGACCCAGAAGAGCCACGATCATGGTGGCTGCAGGTAGCAGGCATAGCCCGCTATGTAAACTAATTTAATTTTCACTATAGTCCTTTAAGAGACTATTATTATTCTTATTTTATAGATGAGAACATGGAAGCAGGAAGAGATTAATAACTCACCTATTGTCCACCCATAGCTAGGAGGTGGCAGAACCAGACAGTTGTGTTTATAACCATTATGCTATATTGCAGGGTTAAAAAAAAAGGTTTTGTAGAGTCTATTTTTTATTTTTTAATTACAGAAGACTTCTCCATTCAAGCAATGAGATGGCCTACCTGCCATCCCTCTGTGCTCAGAGAACATGCTGTTAGGTCTACTCATTAAATATTTCCTACCTATGACTTAGCTGATACAAAATATCGATTTCAAACTTCCTCTGACACACATACTACTATCCCGGAAATTATTTTCACAAAGAAAAATTCTCTCACATCCTCAACTGAAATTTTATCAACGTTCATGTTTATTCTTTTATCACAATCTATATTAAACCTAATAAAAGTAAATAATAATTGGATAATATTTATTCATTCCTCCATTCAAGATTTCAGTGAAAATTTACTGAATATCTCTTATGTGTCAGACACATTACATATGGTCAAGTACTTTATTTAAGCAGTGTGGGAGGCCAAGGCAGGAGGATTGGTTGAGCCTAGAAGTTTGAGACCTGCCTGGGCAGCAAAGTAAGACCTCGTCTCTAAAAACAAACAAACAAACAAACAAATTAGCCAGGTGTGTGGGCATGCACCTGTAATCCCAGCTACATGAAGCTTAGGCAAGAGGAATGCTTGAGTCTGGGAGGTTGAGGCTGCAGGGAGTGAGCCATGGTTGCCCCACTGCACTCAGCACATGCCTACACTTTGGGAGGCTGAGGTGGGGGATCGCTTGAACCCAGTTCAAGACCAGCTTGGGCAACATGGTGAAACCTCATCTCTACAAAAAATACAAAAATTAGATTGACTTGGTAGCCTGCACCTGTAGTCCCTACTACTTGGGGGAGGATCTCCTATGCCTGGGAGGTCAAGGCTGCAGGGAGCTGTGATCAAGCCACTGCACTCCAGCCTGGGTGACAAAGTGAGATCCTGTCTCAAAAACAAAAACAAAAACAAAAAAGCCATGCACATAAAAAACCCCACCAAAAACAAAGAAAAAATAAGAAGAGGCTGGGCGCGGTGGCTCACGCCTGTAATCCCAGCACTTTGGGAGGCCGAGGTGAGAGGATCACGAGGTCAGGAGATCGAGACCATCCTGGCTAACATGGTGAAACCCTATCTCTCCTAAAAATACAAAAAAAAAAAAAAAAAAAAGCAGGGCATGGTGGCACGCACCTGTAGTCCCAGCTACTCCAGAGGGAGGCTGAGGCAGGAGAATTGCTTGAACCCAGGAGGTGGAGGTTGCAGTGAGACGAGGTTGCACCACTGCACTCCAGCCTGGGTGACAGAGTGATACTCTGTCTCAAAAAAGAAAAAAAATAAATAAATAAAGAAGAAGAAGAAGAATAGGAGGGAGGGTTTGGAGCTGAGATAGAATTATTGGCACCTTCATATTTTACAAGTGCTCGCAAGAAGAATAGCATTTTCTGACATGTAGAACTACGATAAAAAATATATTTAAAATAAGTCTTCAGAAATATTCTGTGATGAGTATGTAAAATTACTCAACACCTATTTTTTAAATAGATGTATTTCCCAGCATTCTCTTTTATAACTAGACCGTATAATGTTGAAACAGCGATTTGCTTGTGCAGAACATAATTTTCCTGTATCAATGTTTGGTTTGGATTTAAAACTTAGTCAAATAATTTAGTATCTGGATGTTTTAATACATTTTAAAGGCACTTTAGCTGATTTTAATGCCAAACTGGAGTAGGACCATCGCTTAAAGCTTGGTAAATGAGATAGTTAAAGCAGTTTAAGCTCATGAGAGTTCAAACTGCCAGAGAGAGAGAAAGAGAAATAGTTTCTTTTTGATTTTTTCCAAAACATTCTATTCAGTCTTGCTACTTTCATTGGGGTTCTAGGCTTGGTTTTCTTTCTCACCAGCACATGAACACCAGACTTGCATATAACGCTGACGTTCAAGTGGAACATATACGTGAATGCGTTGACATTGCTTCTCACTAAATTGTGCTCTTGTCCAGCTCACCCAACCTATTTAATTTTTATTTTTCTCATCAGTAAGATGGAAATAATCATATTCTTTACTTAATAAAACAAGTACAACATGTGAAGTTCTTTGACACAAAGCAAGCACTCAATAAATATTAGGTCTATTAGTTTTTTTTTTTTTAAAGACAGGGTCTCACTCTTTTACCCAGGCTTGAGCAGCAGTGGTACCATCTTGGCTCACTGTAACCTCCGCCTCCATGCCTCAGCCTTCTGAGTAGCTGCGACTACAGGCACATGCCACCATGCCCGGCTACTTTTTGTATTTGTTTGTAGAGATGGGGCTTTATCATGTTGCCCAGACTGTCCTCAAACTTCTGGGCTCAAGTGATCTTCCAGCCTCAGCCTCTCAAAGTGCTGGGATTACAGGTGTAAGCTACCACACCTGGTCTTATGTTAGTCCTTATGGCTATAATTCCTCACTGAGCTGAACGGGACTGAGAGAATAGGACAAGACACCATTTGTCTCAGTCTGTCTCAGACAGGCCGCTAGGGACAAACAGTGAGACTCCTGCTGGCAGACGAGGACAAAACAAGGACAGCAACCAGGATGTAGTAACTGCTCTTCTAAAACCCAAGGCACCTGACTCAGAACAAATGTGCATACTGTTATGAGGCAGGATATTTAAAGAACAGCAGGAGAACCAATGTAACTTGAGTGATGTGAGCAACGAGGAGAGAGGTAGGAGATGAAGTGGGGGAGATAGCCAGAGGCTTATTGTGTGAGTCCATGTGGATTATGGCAAAGACTTACAATTTTGTTTAAAGTAGGAAGGAAAGCCATTGGGTGAATTATGTTGTGATCCATTTTACATGTTTAAAGAGAAAATTTTGACTCCTCTGTGGAGAATGGATTATAGAGGGAAATGAAGGAGCATAAAGACTAGCGAGAAGGCCATGGCAGTGACGTGGGAGGGAAATTGTAAGGGCTTGTATTGAGGTAGAAGTGGGCTGTGAAAAGTACTTATGTTCATGGTGTTCATTGCAAGTAGAGCTTACAGGACTTCCTGTAAGATTAAATTAGCCTTTGAGAAAAAGTGAGTGATCAATGATGACGTTTAATTTTTCTTTCTAAGCAGCTGGGTTTATAGGGGTGTCATTAACTGAGATAGGATAGAATATATGAGGAGCAGATTTGTGTGGAGGAAGGTTAAGAATTATGTTTTGACCATGACATGTTTGACATAGCTGTTAGACATTTACTTAAATAAGATGGAATTTTATTTTTCTCTGTTACAAAAGTCTGAAGGTTGACAATCCAAGCCTGGAGAAGAAGCTCTGATCCATTAAATTGCTAGGGATTTAGGCTGTTTTCAACCAGCTCAAGCAGTTGAGCTGCTTGAGCCTCCTAAGTAACTGGGACTACTGGCTCGGATCACCATGCCCAGCTAATTTTTAAATTTTTGGCAGGGTCTCCCTATATTGCTCAGGCTTATTTACACTTTAAAAGTTGGCTTACTTGAGAAAACGCGGTAATGTGGTCATCTAAAATATCGTGCCAAACCACCTGATCCTTTGACTGGATTGATAAAAAACTGATGGGTCACCACTGCATATGCCTTGGCCCAGAGGGCTGAGAAACTTTGTTTTTCACAAACGCAGATGTACAAAAAGGACATCTCTTCATTTACGGAGGGAGTTTCAACATTTTTATTCACACACACACGTATACACAAGTCAACGTTGTGTGTACTTTTGTGGAGTCAAATTTGCATAAAATAAGTTAGAACTCTCGAAAAGTTTCTACACAATTTATACCTCCAATACCGGAAATGATGCGAAGAAAAAATACAGAGCACAGTGAATTATAAAAAAATAATGCTGACAATTTAAAACAGTGGGAAAGCTAAAAAAAAAAAAAAGGAAACAACAACAAAAAAAATCAACATATGAAAAGTTTATTACAGGGATAGGTTATGGGCAATTACACAGAGATACTCTATGAGAGCTGGCCAGATTTCACAATCAGTAACTGTATTTTGAAGTCTCCCATCACAACGAATAGCTGCTTTTTTTTTTTCTTTTAGGACATGGGTTTTCTTGGAGAATATGTTCATATTCATTTTCTATGTGGTGCTGCTCTTTTTAAAATTTATCTATGATTCCTGTGATGGTGATTTTGGGGATTTTAGACTTTAGGGATTTTGATCTTTTGGGATTTCAACATTTGGGTTTGTGGTGTTTGGAATTGTGTCTTTTGAGATTATGATCCAAATCCCACGAAAGGGATGTTCCTCCAAATGTCAGCCTCCTTTGTGGCTACTTCTCCAGCTCCAGGGCTAGTTTATCTTCTTCTGGCCCCCAAATCTGCCCATTTGGTCCCAGCCCAAGACTAGTTCTTAAGGATCTCACAGACTCTTCTAATAAGAAAGGAGGCCATTGTGTTTCTCTCAAGTCTTAACTGGATTTATCCAGGGCTAAATTTTGATCTACCAGGGACCAGAGAGAAGACACTAACGATTAGAGTACTAGAACAGCCCTCCACATAGGTTGGTGGTGTGCTGTGAGGGGCACTGAACTATGCCCCCTCTGAGGGTCCCTCCTCAGTCTGTTCATCACTGAGCTGTAGTTCACTCCTGAATGACCTCTAATTCCCTTTTCAAATTTGACATTGAGTTAAATGATAAAGATACAGATATTGTTTATAAATAGTTCTTGTAAAAATGTATGTTATCTGAGAAGGGACAGAGACTTCAGAGGTACTTACAAGCCAAAAATTGTGGTTCAGTAGGATTCCTTTTGAGTCCCTGACACCATGTGAAGTAATGACTTCGGGCAGGGTTAGCCCAAGGTAATTTTGTTGCAATAAAGGAACAGCTTGGAACCTGCCTTTTTCTTATCGGTATTATCAGGACTCATAACAAAACATCTCCTAATGCAAATAAGAATCCTTTTTAAAGCAGGAAGCTGGACGGCTGCAGGCAAGGCAAACCAACAGTCCATTCAAGACAGGTCCTGGCATTCGAAAATAACTACCTTAGAACACAGTGATGTTTGGTACTTGAGATTTATGAGTTTTCTTGATTCCATTGTGGGTTCCATTTTTTCCCTCTCAGCTCTGCTTCTCAGGGACTAATGGCTTCCATCGCTATTAAAAACTCGAGTAGAGGGGGACGCCAAGATGGCCGAGAGAAGCCAGCACCAGAATGCCCCTCCCAGCGAATGAGACACAGAAGGCTAGAGGACTTCATGATTCCAAACGAGGTGCCGCGTTCCTTTCTGTGGGACTGATAGGGCACTGAAATTAGGCCCACGGAAGGAGCAGCAGGGCGAGAGCTGCCCAGGGGGTCAAATCAAGACAGGGTGGGGGGCACATCCCCACCTGAAACGTGCAGCTGGATCACAGGGTCGGGGGACTTAACCTCCTCTGTGCTCCGTTTTGGATCCTGTGCTTACCAAATCCCTCCTGCAACCCATGGTCCACGAGAGCCCTGCCAGACGGTGGGGCCCCATGGGTAGTTGATGCAAACCTGAGCAGTGACTACCGTGGGATGCAGCAAGTTGTCACAGGGACCTGGGCAGGAGTTTGGACTAACGCCAGCAGGATGGACCATCCCACAGAGGGAGGCAGCGTTGAAAGCAAGGAAACAGACCATAAGGCCTGGCAGGCCCCACCTCCACAGAATTCAAACTGAAGCCCTCTCTAGAGAGCTTAGCAGCAAATACACCAGCTTGACCCCAATCAGGAAGCTCCAGCTGGGGAAGGAGAGACACCATTGGGAAAGTGGGGCCAATCTCACCTGCAAACAAACTCCAGGGAAGGACCACCCACTCAACAACCTGACTGAACCTGAAAGAGCCCAGCAATGCCCTCTACAGGCCAAAAAAAGATACAGCTCCAACCTCAACAGAAAAAACATCCACTCAGAGACTCCTCCTGAAATCACCAACTTCAAAGATTAAAGGAAGATAAATCCATGAAGATGGGAGAAAACCAGTGCAAAAAGGATGAAACCATCAAAGAACAGAACACCTCTTCTCCTCCAGGGATCACAACTCCTCACCATCAAGGGAACAAAAAAAGACAGAGAATGAATCTGACAAATTGACAGAAGCAGGCTTCAGAAGGTGGGTAGTAACAAACTTCTCTGAGTTAAAACACCATGTTCTAACCCAATGCAAAGAAACTAAGAACCTTGAAAAAAGGTTAGACAAAATGCTAATGAGAATAAACAGCTTAGAGAAGAACATAAATGACTTGATGGAGCTGAAAAATAGCATGAGAACTTCACAAGGCATACACAAGTTTCAACAGCTGAATCAATCAAGCAGAAGAAAGGATATCAGAGGCAGAAGGTCAAATCAATGAAATAAAACGAGAAGGCAAGATTAGAGAAAAAAGAGTGAAAAGAAATGAACAAAGCCTCTGAGAACTATGGGACTATGTGAAAAAACCTAATCTATGCTTGATTGGCATAACTGAATGTGACAGGGAGAATGAATCCAAGTTGGAAAACACTCTCAAGATATTATCCAAGAGAATTTTCCCAACCTTACAAGGCAGGCCACTATTCAAATCCAGGAAATAAGTAAGGGAAAAATAAAATTTTTTGAGAACAAGCAAGAACTCAGAGATTTCATCACCACCAGGCCTGCTTTACAAGAGCTTCTGAAAGAAGCACTACACATAGAAAGGAACAACCAGTATCAGCCATTCCAAAAACATACCAAAAGG
>CAUYLG010011687.1:0-51184 GCA_963573385.1 Cacajao melanocephalus | reverse complement strand
GTGCTTACTGTGAAACTCTCGGTCCTCAGCGTTTCCAATTGCTGTTCTCCTTGTGGGAGTGGGACCAGCCGAGCCGATTCAAAGGGCGCCCAGTCGCGTATACTCTGCACTGAGAAGCGCTGCTCCGCGCCGGGGCGCCGGCAAAACAGCTGTGCCGGCCAAAAGAGCCGCGCTGGCGACCCGTGTGGCTCCTCCGCCGGGAATCTCCTAGTCTGTGGGCAACAAAAATTCGTCTGAAAGTGCGGCGCCCACTCGCTCTCTGCGCTTTCACTGGGAGCTACAATCCTGAGCTGTTGTTAATCGGCCATCTTGGATCTCTCCCCTTTTTTTCTTTTTCTTTTTTTTTTTTTTTGGTCATTCTCAAGGTTCCCAAAATGATATCTTTACTACATCTCCATTTTATACACTCAAATAGAAGATACCTTCTTTATCGTTTCCTTTTTCCCTTACTCCTCCAGCACCTCATCTCCTGAGACATAAGAGGGATAAAGGATCCTTAAGCATCTACATATTAACCGTGTACTAGGTATTGAAGAGTTACGTTTACTTTCTTGTTTTAGTCTGTTTTCCTCAAGCCTCTTATTTCTTCCAAATCTCACCTACCACTGTCTACAAACCGCCACTAAAAAGTAGAGAAAAAAAACAGGCCTTGGCAGACAGAGGTCCTGAATATTAAGCTGGAGGTGTTTCCATGCTCCAGCCAGGCAACTGTGAGCTAGAACTCTTTCTGTGTCAGACTGCACACTACAGGAGGCCAACTTCCAACTCACAAAACCTCAGCTCTGCCTGCCCCAACCAGCCCGGCCCGCAGAGACTTATACTTGTCTGAGTGCTGAGGCATTTATCCTTGCCAAAGCCTTTCTCACAGCTTTCATACAAGGTCTTTCAGGACACAGTGACCCCGTGGGTGATAGATGTGCCCATCAGCTCTTCATATTTACCAGTCTTTTAGCTACACAAAGACCAGCTTCCTCGGCATTCTCTTGCTATCTTCTCTGAAGAATCTTTCAGCCTCCCAATCCATCATTACTGGCACTAGCTCACCCAGTTTCATTGTTCAGTGGAAGTTGCCATCTATTAATATTATTGAAGTCAGGGACAGTGTGACTACCACACAGTTGTAAGCTGGAGGTGCCAAGTTTCACTCAAGAGGCATGAAGGATGCTATGATTCACAGCACTTCTAATGAGCTGGGGATTTCTGGACCTATAGGCACCTGCTGCTTCTGTAGCCTCTGCCAGCTTTACCACCACACCCTGGAGTATTGAACAGTGCCACCTAACCCCCTTAAGAAAATTTATGGTTAAGCTGTATTGAAAACCTTGCTCTGCCACCCACCTTCATTAAAAATCAACACTCATTAGGAAAGTCCATTGGGATATGTAAGAGAAGGGGTCCTGCCTTTGCTTTTTCTTCTTTCTCTCAAAAGGAAAGAGATTTCCAACTAGCTCCATAGGGAAATAAAATCAGGAGGCAATTTTATTTACTTCCTATCTACATCCTCTGCTTTCCTATAAAAGATTTAGAACAAAGGGTCAAAAGGCTACAGGTGCTTTCTATTAGGAAAGAGGATTTATGCTGTTGCATTGTAGTCATTTGATGTTCCTTTCCCTCCAGGAATGTGATTTGTCTTCAGTTACAACTTGGAGCAGAGCAAAACTATCTCAGTGATTTCCAAACCAGGTAGACCTGTGCACACCATTTGGTCTCTTTGTGATTAACTCTGAGATGTCTCTGAACATTAAACATGCAATCCCATAATGTAAAAGAATCACAAAAACCAGGCTGATCCACATGGTGCCTTGGTTCCCTTATTTCCAGCACCTTCCCACCTTCATCTCCCCTCACCTTTCTTACTACTCAACTAATCCACTCAACTTGAGGCATAAGCCATTCACTTTGCCCAAGTTTTTCCATACAAACCATGCCCATTCCTAAATATTGTCTGAAAGCTTACACTCCCCAAAATTCATAGGTTGAAACTTGGTCCCCAGTGTAGTGGTATTGGGAGGTGGGGCAGCTAGGAGGTGTATATGGTTAGTGCCTCGTTATTCGTTCCTTCCATATCTCATGTTGAATTATGATCTCCAATGTTGGAAATGACACCTAGTGGGAGGTGTCTGGGTCATGGGGACAGATCCCTCATGAATGGCCTGGTGCCTTCCCCACGGTAATGAGTTCACATGAAGTCTAGTTCTTGAAAAGAGTCCGGGACCTCCCCACTCTCTCTCCTTCTCCCTCTCTGTTGTTTCTTATCTCACCATGTGATGCACCTGCTCTCCCTTCACCTTCTGCATGTCTGGAATTTTCCAGAGTCCTCACCAAAAGCAGATGCTGGTGCCATACACCTTATACTCAGCCTGCAGAACCGTAAGTCAAATAAATCCTCTTTTCTTTATAAATTACCCAGGCTCAGGCATTTTTTTATAGCAACACAAAATGGACTAATACAGCAGCCTTATAAAAGAGGTCTGAGAGAGCTTGTTTGCCCCTTTGACCACGTGAGAACACATAAAAGGTATCATTGATGAGAAACAGGCCCTTACCAGACACCAAACCTGCTAGTGCCTTGATTTGAACATCCCACCATCTAGAACTATGAAACAATAAATTTCTGTGTTGTCTGTAAATTACCCAGACTACAGTATTTTGTTGTAGTAGCCCAACAGGACTAGTAAACTCATTCAAACCCCAGAGTCACCATCTTTCTTCTTTACAAAGGCAACTTTATACGTTACTCAGAACAGAAACTGAGAGCTAATCCAATATTCTCCACGAAGCTTTTCCCAGCTAGTCCAGACCACCACATTGACCTCTTTTTTTATTTTTATTTTTGACTCTATGAAATTCTGTGGTTGGCAATGTGTGACAAAATGTTCTATTATAGAAGGGTCTTAATTTGCCACCACTCACATGGAAGAGTTATGCAAGGAGCATACCTACTTCTGATTTTAACCTCCCTGCCCTCTGATAGCTATTTCAATATAGAGCAGAAACACTCCACTCTTTAAATCTGGGATCTGCTTTACTATAATGCAAGAGATTCAAGATACAAAACCAAATGTAAATGACACAAATTATCAATGTATCATCTTGTGCTATTTATGTTCACATGTTAAGTTCATACCAATTTATAATTGCTTCTAGTGCCCCTCCCAAGTTCACCCTTTTCTCCAGTATATGTTTGATTGTGTGCCATGTTATTTATTCCAGCTCCATTTAGTTCTCGAAAACAGATTTTCACCATGTTTTAATCCCAAGTCACCCTACGTAGGTCCTATTAAAATTGTGTTCTTCAGAAACAGTTGTGATGACATCCCTATATACTGATCACAGAACTACCTGAAATAAATAACTGCATCTTTTAGTCAGGTGCAGAGACTCACGCCTGTAATCTCAGCACTCTGGGAGGCCAAGGTGGGCGGATCATGACGTCAATCAAGAGATTGAGACCATCCCGGCCAACGTGGTGAAACCCAGTCTCTACTAAAAATACAAAAATTAGCTGAGCATGGTGGCGCACGCCTGTAGTCCCAGCTACTCGGGAGGCTGAGGCAGGAGAATCACTTGAACCAGGAGGCAGAGGTTGCAGTGAGCCAAGATTGTGCCACTGCAATCCAGCCTGGCGACAGAGTGAGACTCTATCTCAAAAAAAATGAAAAATAAAAATAACTGCATCTTTCCTGGCTCATACTCAAGCAAGCCTAGTACATCATTCTTTCTGACCCCACAATTTCTAGAAAAGCTTAGGATTCCTTTAGAACCCTAGCTAACCTAGATACAACCATGTAACTATATGACACAAAGTTGATGTTCCCATTTCTAGATGAAAACATCAAAAAATATCCTACATTAGTGTGCTAACATTGCAATTTTGAGAACTTCAGAACTCTCTCACCATATTAAAGTGACTTTCAATTCACGTATGTTTATGATACAGAATATATGAGGGTTTTGTTTTTTGGTTTTGGTTTTGGTTTTTAGAGAAAAGGTCTCACTCTGTTGCCCAGGCTGGAGTTCAGGGGTATAATCATAGCTCACTGCAGCCTTGACTTCTCAAGCTCAGGTAATTCTCCCACCTCAGTCTCCCAAGTAGCTGGGACTACAGGCACACATCACTACACATGGATAATTTTTTGTACTTTTTGTAGAGACAGGATTTTGCCATGTTGCCTAGGCTGGTCTCGAACTCCTGAGCTCAAGTGATCCACCTGCCTGGGCCTCCCAAAGTGCTGGGATTACAGGTGTGAGCCACTGAGACTGGCCAGGTTTTTTTGATATTATACTACAATTTAGTCCTTGATTATAAAGTGATATATCTTTCTCTGTTTATTTCACTTAAGTATATCTTATCTGAAAAAATTTTCAAAGCAAAGGTTTCTTTCTCCTTTAGCATCTTGGTGATTTGATTCCATATTGACGTGTTAAACTATAGTATACTGACAGGTTTAAGGAATACAGTACTATAAGGGAAAAGTTTAAACTGAGTTGACAAACTTTTTCAGTTAAGAGCTAGATACTAATATTTTAGGGTTTGCAGTCTAGATAGCTTCTCTTGTAACTACTTAACCTTGCCATTGTAGCAAGAAAACAGCTATAAGCAATGCATAAACAAATGATTGTGTCCGTGTTCCAATAAAACTTTATTTACAAAAACAGATGGCAGGGTGGACTAGGCCTGCAGGCTATGGTTTGCCAACCTCAAAGTTAAACTATGAAAACATCAAAAGGGACAAATACTACCGCTCCACCAGTCATCCTTTCAATTCAAGCTCAACTAGCAGGGTTTTTTGTTGTTGTTGTTGTTTGTTTGTTTGTTTGTTTTGAGACAGAGTCTCCGCTCTGTAGCCCAGGCTGGAATGCACTGGCGCGATCTTGACTCACTGCAACCTCTGCCTCCAGGGTCCCAGTTCAAGCAATTCTCCTGCCTCAGCCTCCCGAGTAACTGGGATTACAGGCACGAATCACCATGCCTAATTTTCATATTTTTAGGATAGACGGGGTTTCACCATGTTGGCTAGGCTGGTCTTGAACTCCTGACCTTGTGATCCACCTGCCTCAGCCTCCCAAAGTGCTGGGATTACAGGCGTGAGCGACTGTGCCGACAACAAGCAGTTTTTGACTGCTCATTACATTGAAATGAAAAGTGGTAAGATATATGCAATGAAGATCTCTGTCAAAGTGGTACACGTGTACCCTGTTAGGGCCCACTTCCAACATCCCTGAGGATTTTATTTCAAAAATAATCGCAGCTAAACCTAAAGAGGCAATTGTATGCCATTATTGACAATTTTCAGCTGTTTTTGCTTTTCATCTGAGTCCAAAGAAATCAATTTCTAAGTAAATGTCTACTCATTAAAAATTAACATATGAATCTGGCAGAGCCATTGATTTCTGGCAGTTGAAATTCATTATTCTAGAATGCATATCCATGAATGTCTTCCTCCTTTCCTCCCACTCCTGGTTACTTCTCAAGTGCTTATATTAATTATAAATTAATGCAAAACAATTATTTCTTCTCATTGTCAATTTGGAAATTCTGTAAAATAAGATAAACTGACTCACCAAATATCTCCACTGTTAAGACAATAGTGAAAATGCCCTATGTAATAAAATTAGGACAACCTATCTAAATTACAATCTAACTTTCCATCTAAAATAATACAACATGTTTCATATTATCTGCATTCCTGTGATTCATAACCCTCATAAAACTACAATATTAAATAAAACTAAATAAATACTGGAAGATTAAAGCAAATCTGTCTTGAAAAGTCAGTTGACTCTAATGGACATGTGAGTTCCATTAGGAAACATAATACAAAAAACCATACACAAATGTTAAGAGAAAAATAACTTGATAACAAAAGGACTTATCACCCCAAATTAATTTACAGATTTTGGGACATAAATAAATAATTCTAATCAAGGTATAAAACTAAGATGTTCTATGCTTAGAGTTACTAGAATTCTCAAAAGAATATGGTATAAATCATAATAAAGTTAAACCGTTGTTTATCTTCTACAGAATAGTGACATGGGAGACTTTACTCATTGCGACCACATTTTTCTGAGTAAAAAGTTACTGGAGATCACAAATTAGTCAGCCTTTCTATTTCCCATAGAAATAAGCAATCTGCTAATTCTTATGTTTTATGCTACCTACTTCTAGCACCTTTATTTGCTGACCTTACAGAGTTTTCAGAAAATGAAACTAGAATTAGAAGTTAGTTGACTTACTGAGGTAGGAAATGAAAGTTGTTTAATACGATTCTAGCTGAAAAACAAATAAAGTGCCCCTCTTCTCACCCAAAAATAGGTGAAGAGAAACTATCTCCAGGAAGCTGAGATTTAGAGCAATTTTTATTTTCTTTCTATTTCTCTCCATTTTTCAAAATTTCTACCATGATAATGACTCACTTTTAAAAATCAGAAAATAAGAATTTAAAGTCTTACTAAATTCATCATAATTTGCATTTATTCTTTTTAACTCTTATGGTTTAGGTGTAGTTTTTACATAATAAAATTAGTACTGTAACATATATACTAAAATTCATCCCAACATACAGAAATTGTTCCTCTCTAAGTTAATATAAACTTGAGCTTCACAGGATTCCTCCTGAGTTGAGAGCAAAGTTCTTTATATAGTTCAATTACAGTGTGGAAGTAACACCAGTTAGGAAACCATGCAACATACCATCTGCCATATAATTAAAGTAGCATGCTTTTTTAAGGACATTTTTAAAAATTGTGCTTCATAAAGATCACTAGGAAAAGCCACTGTGAATGGACGGCAGGTTTCAGTAACACTGTAGGAACCCACGGGTGGGGAAAATATTGCCAGAATTGGAACATTGATGGCTTTTTATTTATTTAAGGAGTCTCACCAAAGTGAGATACCACTAATTAAATTTGTACTTTATTTATACTTGGCCTCAATTTTAGTTATAAGTAAATAATGCACCAGAATATATTGAAAATATGCTGTGTAATTTTGCCCGATTTCTCTTTTAAAAAAAAAAAAGAACAAGAATTAAATCTCTACTTGTAACAAGCCACTTACTCAGAAGCAATTATTGGATCTCACCATTTCAAGGTCTGTCTGAGATGTGGACTTACTCTGCTCAAGCCACCATTCTTTCTCTGCCACCTCCCCCCACCAAACCTGTTCTCTGGACAATCTGCCCTCGGAATTTAACCTCTTCCTGTGCACACTGGACTTCTCCTCCCTCTCCAGGAACATTGTTCTAGATTCTCTCCCCTTCAACACTCCCTGTGAACCTCCACCTGATGCTGAGTCTTCTCCTCAGCTTCTGGTTCTCTGCTATGGTCCTGCCTGAGAAAGACACAAAATCATGCAGACTTCCCCTTGACAATCCTTGCAACTTTGATAGCAAGGCTGCAGGATTTTGTAGCTGCATGAAGTGGCAAGCTCCCCTTTCACTTCTGCCTACCACTAGCCCAGCTCCCAACACAGGACTTCACCTACCCGGTGGAGACAGCTGTTTACAAGTATATTTGCTTCCACTCATTACTTTCCAGAGCCTCCTTGTCATCCCTGCCTCCAACTTCAGAGGAATATCTGAACTGCCCTGAAACTAAAGTCTTCTCCAACACTACACATTGCTTTTACTTTCTCTGTGTGTTTATACCTTTCTTTCCACTTAAATGTTGGTCCTTTCCGTGACGTTCTTTCCTCCCAGTTTTCACTCTTTTTAAAACTATCTTTTACTAAGTCTACCACCCTTGCAAGAATCAGCCTTTCTCAATTCCCAGCTCCTTCAATGAATGATCTTTCACTACCATTTTCAGCTTCTGCTCCCTTCCCTTCCCACTTACTGCTCAGATCTGGGCAGCCGATACATATTCTCTTGGAAATCATTGGTGTCCTATTTTTACCAGATTCACTTTTTGTCAGATTTACCAAATTCTCTCCTCATTCCTCATCTTTCTTGATCTCTCTAGAGCATTGGATACTGCTGATAACATATTTATCCCTATACCAATCCTGTATTATCTCCTTTCTCTCTCTCTATGTTTATGCAAATGATCTCTTTTCTCCCTCTCAACTGATAACTGGAGGCATCATTTATCGCTTTTCTGTCTCTCCATGCCCAAGGTCATAGGCTTTGTATAGATTCATCTCAATTCAAATGTTGTATTTCTGACTATCCACATAACATTTCCACTTGGATGTTCCATCATCATAATTTCAAACTCAATATACCTTAAGACAGAACTCATCTTTACTATTATCTGCCTATCCCCAAAGCTGAAATGCTTTGATTAGAATTCTTGATTAGAAACTTTGAAGTTATCTGGCTTCCTCTATCCCTCACTGAATCTGAACTGAATACTTTTGCTTCTCCTCTGAGATGTCTGCCTACCTCCCTATTCCTCTGGCCACAAGTCTTGCCCAGAACTTTTTCACCTACAACCCATATTGCTACAACCACTACCTCAATTCTCAACCCCTTCCAGTTCAGCTGGTGTGCTATTGCAGATTAATGTTTATTTTATTTTTTATTTTATTTTATTTTCTGAGAAGGAGTCTTGCTCTGTCCCCTAGGCTGGAGTGCAATGGTGTGATCTCAACCCACTGCAACCTCAGTCTCCTGGGTTTAAGCGATTCTCCTGCCTCAGCCTCCCAAGTAGCTGGGATTACAGGCATGCACCATCACACCCGGCTAATTTTTGTATTTTTAGTAGAGATGGGGTTTCACCATATTGGCCAGGCTGGTCTCAAACTCCTGACCTTGGGTGATCTGTCCGCCTTGGCCTCCAAAGTGCTGAGATTACAGGCATGAGCCACCACGCCCAGCCTCAAACCTTTCTAAAATAATGTTAAAACATTGTAAATAACTAAAACTATAACTCATACTGTCTTGCATAAACAGAGGTTGGTTTCTCTCACGTAACAGGAAGCCCACAGATAGAGAATTGTTGGTGTGGGTTTAGCAGTTCAGCAGTATCAGAAACAATACCTCTTTGCCTTTTCCTCATGACAGCAAGCTTGCGGTATAGCTACAAATGCATCTTCATTCAAGACAAGGAGGAGGGGAAAAGGAGGTGCCAACATTTTATCAAAGAACAAAAACATTTCCAGAAATGCCATCAGCAGACTTCAGCTTGAAGGCAGAGCAAGATCACAGAGTCACCCTAGCTCCAAAGGAGACTGGGAAGGCAGAGGATAGAATCATCATGAATGGATTAGACCAATCATGATTCATCACTTGCAGATAGGCACAAAATTGAGGTTCACTTATCAAGGAAGGGGGGATACTTCGCATACTGATTCTTGTCATCTGTTCTTTTATTGTCCGAAACACATGCCATGCTCAACTCCATGCTCAACCTTGCTACCTTTGCTCTCTTCACCTAAAATATTCTCTGCACCACTTACCAGTCCTATTTATGTTTCATGGCTCTGTTCATATCCCACCTATTCAATGACACATTCTAGTCCACAATTATTTCTTCCTCGAATGAACACTTCATTCATTCATTTATCCATATTCAATATTTACTTCCAGGAGATTCCTATAGTGAATACTACATAGTTGAACATTTAATTGTTCTTTGTTTCCTCTGATTTGATTTTATTTCTCTACAAACACTGTAACCTACATGAAGACTTGAACCATACCTCAGATTTCATTTGTATGCATCAGTTCCTTGCATAGTACTGAAAACATGATATGTGCTTAGTAAATTACCGACTAAAAATTCTATAATTACCTAGAAAGAACAATATGTGAATTACTGAGGTTAAGAATAAAAAATAAAAAACTCTGTGGTTGCAACTTAAAAAACAGAACATTATCTACTTATTTTGGTCAAAATATACTATGTAAGACAAGAAAATAACAACTATTATATGTGTGCTTCAGTGGCAAAGGTAGCAAAATATAATCCATTTATTCTGAGAAAGCTAAAAAGAACAGCAAAGCTAAGTAAAATTCAAGATTGTCAAACAGAGAAGCAGTTTTCAGACATTTCAAATCTAAGGGTTAGTCTCCTAAGCCATTCCCTGCAATGTAAGGCAGAAAACAGTCAAGTGATTTATTTTAGAGAGATGCTGATCTATATGAGGATTAAGAGATCTCAGCCTAACACTGCTGGTGGCCACAGAGCAGCTTTGCAAGCATACTAAGAAGATTTCAAACTGAGAGCAACTTATGCAAAAGACACAATTCCCCCAACCCCCTATCAACGAGGGCTTTAAACAGTCGTTGTGATTTGCTTGTTGCCTTTTCCTTGGCCCATTTGCTGAGTAGACACCATCAGTCCCTCTCTATTCACACAGCCCTCTAGAGTTCGCATATTTGGGTAAATTTGTTGTTTCATCTATCTACATGATACTCTACATGAAACTCTACATGTTTCTACATGAAACTCTAGCAGAAGACAAATGAAGGTATACTTCAATCTATAGATCTCAGACATTTCTTATTAGCCAACCTATAATGTATGGGAACATGTTTTCTCCAACTAGAAAATCTGCAACTTCACCACTCAGCTCACAGAGCCTGTAGAATGGAAAGCTTTATAGTGTGTTCCTCATTCCTCTTGGGGTCAAATGAAGAGAACCTTTCAGAAGTTGGAAGAAGAAAGCAATTCCCAGGAAAGCTCATAAGCCTCCTCAGGTCTTCCTACAGAACTGAAATTCCACCCCCTAAGAAGCAGTTTGGATCTACTGCGCCATTGATGACAGCTGGGTTCCTCTCTGCCTCTCCTCCCCTGTCTCCACCAGGAGAAAGAAGACCCAATGATAGGTCTTGGGGAAAAGCTTTTTTAAAAGCATTCTTTCTCTACCTTCCTTTCTCTCAGCAC
Organism: Cacajao melanocephalus; assembly: GCA_963573385.1. Classification (NCBI taxonomy): domain Eukaryota; kingdom Metazoa; phylum Chordata; class Mammalia; order Primates; family Pitheciidae; genus Cacajao; species Cacajao melanocephalus. The sequence continues at coordinate 40,351 of CAUYLG010011687.1, read as the reverse complement.
CACATGACAGTCATGATAGTCCTAGGATGGCTGCATTCTCAAAAAAAAAGCAAAACCTGCAAATAACCCCTGTGAGACCTCTGAACTGACTGTCCAAAACATGAAGCCAGTTTTTCAAACACACTAATGCCCACGTGATGAAAATTTTGTCCTGTTTTGCCTATATTTTCCTCTACCCTCCTCAACTCACTATCTATGCTGAGAATATCAGCATGCTCTGTAATTTCCATTAAAAAGTAAGATTCAGAAAAAGAAGTATAACTAGAAGAAATATTACTGCAACCATTCTACTTTGGAATTTGGTATTGAGTAGTATTTAAGACAGAATTTATTGCCCTACTTCAGACACAATGTCCAAATCTGATCCATTTCCTCTTCCTAACTCCAATCTCAATGTCACTTCCATATTTTTCATGTATGTTAAGACATATGTTTGCCCCATTCTAGCAAATAACATGTTTTCCATTTCAATTATATTTTCATATGGTAGCATACATGTTCTAGAAAGTAGCAGCTGAAAAAGGAATATTGACCAATCTTGCAGAGAACTATCTCATCTAGCTTAACATCTCTAGTTCTCAGCAGCTACCTGACTCATGGATGTTCAGTGAGTCAGTCAATGAGTGACATGTTGGTATACTTAAATGGCTACTCTTCCTAACATAATAAAAGTTCTCACAAATTTCTGAAAGCACTATGTTGTGATCCTCTAAATTGATCTAAGGAAGCAAAAATAATCAATTAAGTATAACAAGAATGATCAAAAACATGAGAATCTCCAAGAAGGAGGTTCAGGAAGAGTTCAACTCCAATAGAACAAAAATAGAAGTCATTTCTCTTCCATGGGACTTACAAAATAAAAAACACAGTACACATGGGTATACCAAGAGACAGAAAAAGATTTCATTATTACAACAACAAACAAATCCTGAGAAGTAATTATGCATCAATTCTACAAGGTGATTTGGTAGAAATAATTATGTGGATAACTACAGGAATAAGATTTCAGCATAACATCAAGAAGGCTCCTAAAACGTCTACAGGTATCAAAGATGAGTAATCCATCCTGCTTGGCATAAAGTGTGGGCAGATAGATCACTAGAGTTTAGAATAATGTTTTTCATGTTGAATCTAGAAAAACTATATTGCAGGTCCCAAAACATCCATGCCAATTACTCTTCTTGAGAGTGAGAAACTATGTCTCTTTGACCCTGTTCAATACCACCTCCTTCCATAGTCCACTACATCCTGACATGTTTATCCTCCAAAACAATGTACAAAGAACCTGTCAAAATGAAGCAGACAGGGTTTGTTGTTAAGCATTCATTCAATTCCTACCCTAATATAATAGTTTTTAGTATTTCAAAAAAGCAGTATTGCACTGGGTAGAAATACCTTTTCATATTCAAATATCAGCTTAATGTGTAGTTTAACAAATTACTATTTTACAGCTCTGTTTCTGGTATTTGTGAAAAAACACAAGATAAAAAATCAAGTGAATTCTTTTTTCTTTTTTACCTTTAATGAGAGGATCAAGGCAGCATTTTCCCTTTCTGTTCTGTTTTGTGTATAACAAAAGCATTTCTTTGCTTCACTGCTTTTATAAACTACAGATCTCTGTACAAACACAGTCTTAATCAAACCTGAGAAATGATTGTTGTATTCTACATTTCAAAAGGAAAACCTGGTCTGCAATAGAATAACTGTTTTGTTTATGCAGCACATACAAGTACAGATGCTAAAAAATCTTACATAACAACATAACCTTAACCTTGAATTACAGGCTGCCATGGGACCAAGCCTGAGAGAATGTAGATAGAAATCAAATGTTATTTATTACACAATCTTTTAAGAACTTTTACTACAAAATAACACTGAAAAAATATACTAGTAGTAAAATTTGTTCCCAGCCATGAACCATGTATATATATATGGATCACTCCCAGAGAGATATTAGATTTTTAACCCTCACTTGTTAACAAGGCATTAAGCAATCCCATGGACTTACAATAAAGTTGAGAAAACAAAAGCAGTGTGTCGAGAATACCAAAGGTTCTGAAGACAACTGCGCCTGGCTTGAGGAAATATGACCAAAATCTATGTGGAATATTTTAAAACATGCCACAAAGGGTGTGTGTGTGTGTGTGCGTGTGTGTGTATACACACTTTGCTTTGTGGAGTCTTCTTTTTAATTCTCTCTCTCTAGAACAAAAGCCCTTTTCTGACTCTTACAAGGTCTATACTTAATCGCTTGATCAAAAAATTCAGTAAAAGCAGGAAGTAATTAAAATTGGCATATATGTACCTTACATGTTTTATTTAAATGTAAGCCTTTTGAGTATGACTCCCCTGATTCAAGTTCTCTACTTGAACTCTTTCTTGAATAGTGATACATTTCAGTTTCTTTAAAATGCGTCAATAACTTAAAAGATGCTTACAAAGTAAGTTGCATTAGAAATTCCTTTTTTTGATATTTTCCCAAATCTTTCACAGTTGTCCTGCCCTCACCTTATTTAATAACACTTTCAGCAATTCTTTTTTAGAGTCTTTCCAAAGCATTCAATTTGTTTTTCAAAGAAACAAAAACTCTTTATATTTACACTCAAAAGTCACGGGATTATGTAATATGTAATTAAGTTATGTAATTGTAATTACAAGTATAAATAGAATCGAAAGGTTTTTGAAAAAAAATCTCAATTGAATCTTTGTAAGCACACAACTCAACTGATAGAGAGCATCTAAGAGAGGTGCCTATTAGCCCAGAGTTTTATAGAGGGAATGCTGAGTGTCAGTTAAGTGGATGTTGATTAAGAAAGCTTCTCCTATACTCTCTAAAGTAATGTTTTCTAAAGCATGTACCAGGAAAAACTAATTTCAAGAATACGATGGAAAAAAGGACATGGGGTTAACTATGTTTGGGAAATGCAAGGTCGAACAAAACTAAGCAGGTTTCCTTTATTGCGAGACATTAACCTCTAAATAGCTAACATGCATTTTTAATTTCCAAGATGGCACTATAGTATGTAATGTTCTCCCAGTGTAGTTGATCAAAGACTTTGTTTTCATGAAGAACTTCATGGGACTGAGATTCCTAGGTCCCTCCTGGTGCTTAGATCTCCTCTTTCAATTCCATTACGACTTGTGTAATTTACTCACAAAAACTTCAGCATGAACAGTGTGACATTATGTTCACACTAGTTGTTATTTCAAGTTTTAACTCTGGGGGCGGTAAGCTGCCCTAATTAAGACTGTACACTCAGCCAGTATTTTATCAGAAAGACAATACTCCAGAAGCAACCACTATAAGTACTTCTATTATCTCTATTTTTATTAACACCTAAGCCTTTAATAATCAGTATAATGTATGCTAGCAATGAATTTTAACTGGTAAAACTAGTGGCTTATTAATATGAAGAACTTAGAATTGGACTCTTTTGAGTAAATCTAAAGACAACCAAGAGAGTATGTGGAGTAACAAAAATATTTTAGAGATATTCTCCCCTCTAGTGTAATGGAGGATAAGGATCCAGAGAGGCATTCCCCTGGAGACAAACCTGAGGTTTTTTTCCTAAATTGCCCAGTGTCAACCTGTTGATTTAAGAAGATTTGGGGTTACCTGCTGGTGTGATAAGGGTAACAGAATCCGGCCTCTGGAATGTTGCCCTGTCTGCCTTGAAAGAACCTTTATGCAAGGTAGCAGAACTGGGACTTCCTAACAAGTTGTATACAAGCTGTAAAAATTGTTTTTTACTTTGCTTGCTGTTAATTATTTATGTAATCAATGGTCTCTGTGTGTAGTAGAATTTTGTCTGGCTTGCTTTCATTGTTAACTAGTAGCAAAGTTTTGTGTAGCACCTAACAAACACTCACTCAGCTCAAACCTCTTTTGATGTATGAACCATGGGGGAAAAATCCACTAAGGGCTATGCATGACCAAATTAGCTTTGGTCAATTCTCAACACCTGTCTTCAAGCAGAAGACAAAAGTATAGGCCCATCTATTCTATGATATAGAAGGAACCCTAAAAGTCTCATTTGCCCCGAACAGACTCCCATTTATCTGCTTCCCAGGCAGATAGTTTCCTCTAACTTTTCTGATTTTATCAATAGCATGTTTAAAAATGCACTTATGTCAGCTGGCAATGAAAAATGCTTTCAGCAAACTTCTCTAGCATGTCATCTTAATTTAAGCTAATAGAACATTAGCTAAATGTTTCCTTGGAACATGTGAAGAATCTAAACAGATGAGGTAAGATGTTACTCCAACAGTGGGAAAGCAGCGTATTTTGTGGTCTTAGATATTCACTTACATGGTATGATGGGAAGGGGAAGGCCAGCTTAAGAACAGATTTGACAAAGGTAATTGTGTACTGAAAGCTGTGCACTGAATGAATGGAGAGAAAGAACAAATATAACATTATTATAAAAGAGAATTCATTGATGATTCTTGCCTTAACCATTAATATGATAGCTAACAAATGATGATTTTCAATCAATCATATTATATACATTTTTTTGAGACAGAGTCTAGCTCTGTTGCCCAGGCTGGAGTGCAGTGGCGCAATCTTGGCTCACTGCAACCTCCACCTCCCGGGTTCAAGGGATTCTCCTTGCCTCTGCCTCTGGAGTAGCTGGGACTACAGGTGCATGCCACCATGCCCAGCTAATTTTTTTGTATTTTTAGTAGAGGGGGTTTCACCATGTTGGCCAGGCTAGTCTCAAACTCCTGACCTCAGGTGGTCCTCCACCTCGGCCTCCCAAAGTGCTGGGATTACAGGCATGAGCTACCGTATCCAGCCATACCATATACATTTATTTGTTGGAATTCTATTGTAATGAATAACTTTTCCTTTTACATATTTATTCATTTATTCTTATCAGTGTGAAACTCATGAATTCTTATTCCATCTCTTACTACCATTTATTTTTATGGTCACATTGTCCTGGATTTTGCTAGTAGGAGCCCCTTCAAGCTGGCTCCTTTGACATGTCTCCATCATTCTTTGCTCACTTTACTTTCAAATGAAAAAAACAAAAAACAAAAAAAACACCTGTTCCAGGCTTATTTTGTTCTTTTCCTGCCCCAGCAAGGAAGAAGAATTAGGTGATTTTTATTGGTGAATAGTATTTAGAAACCAAGATTATGATACTAGTCATGCTAATTGCTACTGAATTATCATTGCTCCTTTATCCTCTCAGAGGATAGAGCTAGGCAATTAGATGGATTTACGTAGCTATAAAAACCATGAATTCATATGATTAGCTCTAATCTCAATCCAACAGCACATGGGTTCACTCCAGCATTCCACCCTTTCACAACTATAATTCCTTTCTTCTTCAACAGTGAGAAAACTGACCCTTATTATCCATAATAGATATATTTATTTTCATAGTCTCAGTGTGTCTCCCACAAGATAATTATTAACTACAGGGGACAAACAGTAATTTTACAGTGCAGAAATATGGTAGATATCACATTAATTAAGTGGACACAAGTAAGGGCAGAAATAGATATCATGATGAGACATGAAAAAGGACACAACATTCTTTCTGTGGTATTCTTGCCAAAATCATATAATCTGAATCTAATCATTAAACAACATCAGACAAACCCAAAATAACTTGCCTGTACACTTCAAAAATGTCAAGGTCATGAAAAACAACAAAAAGAACTGCTCTAAATTAAAAGAGATTTTAAAAATGACAGCATAACACAACATGTGATCCTGGATTGATTTTCTAGACCACAAAAATTGGTTTTTGCCCTTTGTTAGAAATGACATTAATGAGACAATCGGCAGAATTTAAATGAAGTCTATTAATGTTAATTTTTAGGTGTTGATAATTGTATTGTGGTAATAATATAAGAGAATGTCCTTGTTTTTTAAAATACACACTGAGGTGTAAAAAGACAGTAAATCTGTAACTTACCTGCAAACATTAAAAACAAAAACGTGTGCACCACACAAAGACACACACATGAGGCAGGGCAGGGCAGGCAGCGGTTACCTCCCAGGCGATTCTACTGCACAGCCAGCCAGCCAAAGAATATAAATAAAAGGGCTGGAAACAGAATCTTAGGAAACAGCCAGCTTGAGGGGGTGGAGACTGAAACCCAGAGAAAGAAAGAGGCAGCAGCAATCAATAAATCATGTAAACGGAGAATCGGGAAAGTTAAAGGAAGTTTCCAGCAGAAAAGGGGATGGGTGATTTCCAATGTTACACAAAGGTAAACAAGATGAGGTTGGATAAAGGATTACCGTTGGCAGTTTGGGCCTATGGGTACTCATTCAACCACATGTATGTTTTGAATACTTGGATAGTAGGCATGTGAGGAAATATAGAAACTCAGATGCTGTTCTCGAGAGCTTTACATTGTAGTGATCCCAAGAGAAAACAGTATTGGTAAAATCTGTCACATTTGAGAACACCCAATATCTCCAAATCTCATCTTCATGGTACCCTCACATGGAGCATTCTTGATGACAGTGAGTTCTGGGGTTTGCTGTCTGGGTTCCTTCCAGTGAGGGGGCAATTCTTTGGAAAATGTGGCTCTCCCTACAATAAGGGATAAAAGCCTTTATGAGAAGAGCCTGCATTTACAAAAGAAACTTCATCTGGCCAAATGTAATTAAGATAAGGCCTCAGAAAAGTGCTAATGCTGCTCTTGGTATTTTCCGTGTCAGGTGCACTGCATAGTCTTCGGTGCTTCTCTGATTGCATTTTATCTTTGCTGTTCAGATTCCAGGTTTGTCGTCATCATTAAAATTATCCTTTTGTTCCCTGTTATAAGAATCACATTTTACCTGTTCTACAACAAAACACATTTTCAACTTCATTCAGAAGCTGAGAGGAAAGATAACCCTGCTCTTTCTGTGTTACCTGATGACCCTATTTTTATTTGACTTTGTAAAGTTCCGGAAGCTGGGCTAGGAATTCTTGAGCAGCAAATCCCAAGTCCCAGTTCTTAGCATTTAAACTGACGCACCAAAACAAATTCCCAATTTCCTGATACAATAATTTGGGTCAGAGGGAGGGGTGGAATAAACACATACATTTAACTTCATTTTCCAGATAACAATAAGTGAGATAACAAGTAATATTTTATAAAACTCTTTCTAGCACATTCTTATTTGATCTTATAACCTCAGGGTAACCTGAATAAATAAAATTGCAAATCCAAAGCCATTAAAGAAAGTGATTTCCATTTCCAGATTCCTTTATCTCCATAAAACAGTCTGTGATATAAGATTCTAGCACACACTAGATTACGCCCCCAAACAAGGAAATCCATCCATAAACTAGATTTAGAGATGCAACAGCCTAAAGAAAATGATGTTAATTCACAAATAATTTGGTTCACCTGATGCTTAGCAAATTGTTTAATTTAAAAAGTAACAGCAAAGTTATCTGGGTATTTGATTTCTTGTACAATCCTTTTGTCTTCATGAAAGCCAAAGACACACAGTCTTATTTTATCTTTCTGAGGCAATCTCTTGTCACTGATGACACACAGAAGCTTTAATTAAAATGGCAATTAGATATTGGAAGGAGTTTTTTTTAATTCTCATTTATTTTGAGCCTGCTTTAGAAATGTTAATGTCAGTGTATTTGCCTAGTGCAGCCGTATCTCAGAGGAAAACGTCCAAATATTTAAAGGCTGAATTCTTTTGACTTTTGGTTTTTTTAAAATATATATATAAGAAAGAAAAGAAACCAATAGGTTTTCACAGTCTGCTAGCACACAGACTGGTTCTTAGAAAATAATTAGCTTTTTGAGACACTTGTGATTAAACTATCATAGAGACCACAAAGAAATTTTAATCATTACCTTTCCCTTTTTTACAAAACAATCAATATTTTATGTTTATCTAGATATACATGCAGAAATAAGCTTTACTTTAACTGAATTTATTGTAGATTCATTCTACATGCCCAATGTATGAAAGATAATCTAAATCTATATGTACCCATCTTACATGACAATGCTATAAGATTTGTGCTCTCAAATTATTTTTGATGCAATAATTATCATTAGTTTTTTAATTGTCACCCAACATATTTAGAGGCACAAGTTTCATAGTAACAAGTAATAGTATGTTATTTGTGACACAAATATTTATTGAGAACCTATGAAATAAAAAAACATTCAAAGAGCATTCAATTCAATATGGGGTGACAAGACATATAAATGAATAATGATAAAACAAAAACAAAAGTGATGTGTAAGAAGAGAGATTTTAAAAAAAAACAGCACTGGCCATTCATGGTGGCTGCATTCCGGCCTGGGTGACAGAGGGAGACCCTGTCTCAATCAATCAATCAATAAATAGTATTACTGAATGGTTAATCCATACAATTGATAAATATAAAAATCTGCCCCTTCCTTTAATTTTGCTAATATTTCTATAATTATATAAGCAAAAAAGTAGAAAACATTATATATATATATACATATATTTTTTTTTTTTTTTTTTTAAGAGACAGGGCCTCTTGCCCTGTTGCCAGACTGGTGTGCAGCACTGTGATCACAGCTCACACTAACCTCAAACTTTTGGGTTCAAGCAATCCTCACACCTCAGCCTCCCAGGTAGCTAGATAGCTAGGACTGCAGGTATGTGCACCCAGCTAATGGCTTTTTTTTTTTTTTTGGTAGAGACAAGGTCTCACTATGTTGCCCAGACTGGTCTTGAACTCCTGTGCTTAGGTAATCCTCCTGTCTCCACCTCACAAAGCACTGGGATTACAAGTGTAAACTACTATGCCTGGCCAGGAAATTTTTATTTAACAATATGTTACTAAAGCAACTAAGGCATGGTGCATGGGATTTCCTTTAAATATGTTTTAGGGCACTTTATTAAGAAACTGACATTTTAATTAAGCTTATCCATTTTGAACCACTGAATAAAATGTAACGTGAAGCAAAAAATGAAGTCCTTAGCAGACCCCTGTGCCCTACGAACATAGAAAGTCTACCTTCTATATTACAACACTCACTAGCTCAGGTGCCTACCGTCACCATTCCTCCTGTGTCAAAGCAGAGAAGAGTAGAAAACAGTTTGGTGAGAATTCTGCCTCTGCAGTGTGCTTACTATAAACTTCTTGGTTAGGTTGCTCCACTAAGCTCTCTAAGCTGCAGTTTTCTCATTAGCAAAGCAGAATAACAATACACTCACCTCATAGAGCTGTCAAGGAAACTAACCAGCCATGATGGCATGTAAAGCATTTACACTGCATCTGGCACATAGTGAGTGTCAGAAAATGATAACTACTACGATTATCATCATACTATTGCTATCATGTGGCATTTGTACATACACATTCAACTGCCTTCCTGGTCCCATTCAAAGAGGAGAAGGCTCCTAAAAACCCCATTACCATCTTCTCTGCTTCCTAAACTTTTAACTTTTTAAAACTTCCTTTCCCCAATTGAGCAAAATCTTTTATTTGTTAGTTATTCTGGAATCCAAAACTTTGGGGTGACAGAGTGAGGCGACACTCTCACCAGGCAGTGTTCCCTACCCGTAGCTCAACAAAAGCAAGCAAGCAAGAGACAGAGCTGGAGGCCATTATCTTTACCAAACTAACACAGGAACAGAAAACCAAACACCGTGTGTTGTCACTTATAAGTGGGAGCTAAATGATGAGAACACATGGACACATTAGAGGGGAACAACATACACTGGGGCCTACTGGAGGGTAGAGGGTGAAGGGTGGGAGGAGGGAAAAAGTCAGGAAAAATAACCACTGGGTACTAGGCTTAATACCTGAGTGACAATATCTGTGCAACAAACCCCAGTGACACAGTTTTGCCTATGTAACAAACCTGGACATGTACCCCTGACTGAACTTAAAATTAAAAAAAAGAAAGACCAGGCATGGTGGCTCACATCTGTAATCCCAGCACTTTGAGAGGCTAAGGCAGGCAGATCATTTGAGGTCAGGCATTCAAGACCAGCCTGGGCAACATGGTAAAACCCTACCACTACTGAAAATACAAAATTAGCTGGGCGTGGTGGCGCATGCCTGTAATAACAGCTACTCAGGAAGCTGAGGCAGGAGAATCACTTGAACCCAGGAGACAGAAGTGGTAGTGAGCCGAGATCATGCCACTGCACTCCAGCCTGATCAACAGAGTGAGACTATCTCAAAAAAGAGAAAAGAAAGAGAGAGATAGGGCTGGAAGAATAATCAGACACTCCAGCAGTGGCTGCAGAGGACTCATAAGTCTCCATTTGGTAATGCCAAGCATAGCCATCAGCCCAAACAGTAATTCCCACTTTTATTTGTCTAAAATACTGCTTTTCCTGCACTCTGGTTGTTCTTCAGGGGTACAGTGATAACAATACACAAAAGTGTCTGCCTCAAAAGCAATTTAGATCCCAAAGAGAATGCCATCTCATTCTCACAACAGGAAAAATATAATGTCTCACAAGTGAGCTTTAGGAATAGATATTCTCTGGTAGAAAATGTGTTGTGTATTGTGCTAATCTGAAATTTACTCTCTAAGTAATTATGTTCTCTAAGCTTGATAAAACAAACATAAATCTGAGGTTCAAGTGTTTGACCTATACAATGTAGTATACAAAGCAAGCAACTGGACATGCCAAAAGTAATTAAGTTGTAATAATTATCAGAAAAGCCAGACAGGAACTAACATCCTCCCAAAGACAGAAAGTCTTTAGGAAGATGAATTACTTTTAGTCTCAGCATCAGAGAGTTCTCGAACACCTGCTGAAGATCATGATCATGCTGTGAATAATAAAATTAATCTCCTTACTCCTTCATTGATATGCTGTGAATATACCAAGTTAAGAAATGTCACTCATGAATTTGTCCTTTTATTTATTCAATTCATCTGAATCCAACTATATCCAATTTCAGAAAGTTTGAATAGTATTGCATATTTGTTTGTAATCTCTTCTCTTTAAATAGACTCAAAATGATGCTCCGTAAAAAACAGAAAGTGGGGGTGGCGCTGGCAGGGGGAGCTCCAAGATGGAATCATTTGTATGAATGGGCCAAAGTCATGTTAGAAACCTCAAAGAAAATAAGTTCATGAAATTTCAAATTTGCTTTCATAACAACTTTAAACATCAAAATCTAGAGAACTTGGTGAGAAAGCAGGCAATAATTACCCTTCTCCCTGAATAGGAAAAGGTCAATGTGATGTGATGTACAGAAGGATTGTGTACGAAAAAAATGACTGTGATCTCTCTCTTCCAGTGTCACATGAAGGATAACTGATTTTACTCTAGTCAAGGGGGAAAAAATGTCAGAGAGGAATGACTGAAAAGAGAAACTGTTTGAAGAGCAAAAATAATTCCTTCTCTCTGCAAAGTTGAAAGCAGGATAAATCCTCCTATCAGGATTTTGATTGCAAGGACTCTGAGCAAAGGCATCGCCATCTGATGTACAGTCTTTACATTTATCCCTAGGCCCACATCTGTAGCAAGAGAGAAGGCCAATGGCAAGCCCAATCCCACTCCTGCTGAACAGCCTAGAAAATGTTTTAGTCTAAAAAAAAAATCCTAATAAGGCTAGGAAATTTTTGCATTAGACCATAATTAATATAATATATGAATTTTTATTTAATTCATTTCACATATGTTGGTATAATTTTTTACTTTTAACTTTTTATTTTGAGAAAGTTTTAGATTTATAGAAAAGTTGTAAAAATCATTGAAAGTTCTTGGCCACACATGGCAGCTCATGCCTGAAATCCCAACACTTTGGAAGGCTGAGATGTGAAGATTGCTTAAGGCCAGACTAGACAACATAGCAAGATCCCATCTCTACAATAAATAAAAATATAAAAAATTAACTAAGCATGGTAGTACCCAACTGTAGTCCCAGCTACTCAGGAGGCTGAACTGGGAGAATCACTTGAGCTCGGGAGTTTGAAGCTGCAGTGAGCTATTATTGTGCCACTGTACTCCAGCCTGGGTGACAGAACGAGATCTCCATCTCTCAAATAAAAAAAAAGAAAGAAAAGAAAAAGATTCAAAGTTCCCAATTAACCCTTCCCCCAGCTTTCCCTAATGTTTACACTTTACATAACCATACAAAATTTATCAAAACCTAGGATAGTAACACAAGCATAGTACTATTAAGTAAACCACAGATATTACCTGAATTATATCAGTTTTTTACTAATATTTTTTTCCCTTTCTAGGATTTTTTCAACTGACAAATAAAAATTCTATATATTTATGGTGTACAACATGATGTTTCAAACTACATATACATTGTGAAATGGTTGAATTGAGCCAATTAATTATTTGTATTACCTCATATATATCATTTTTGTCATAAGCATACTTAAAATCTACTCTGTTGGAGATTTTCAAGTATACAATATAATTTTATTAACCATAGTCAATATGTTATACAATGTATCTCTTGAACACATTCCTCCTAACTAAAATTGTGTGCCCTTTGAACAGCATCTCCCCAATTCCCCCATTCCCCAGCTCCTAGCCACCACCATTCTACTCTTTGCTTCCTTGAGAATTTTTTCCGATTTTGCATATGAGAGAGGGCACGTGGTACTTGTCTTTCTGAGTCTGGCTAATCTCACTAAGCATAATTTCCTCCAGATTCATCCATATTGTTGTAAATGACATGATTTCCTTTTTTAAAAAGGTTAAATAGTATTCCATGTGTTTATATGCCATATCTTCCACATCAATTCATCCACTGATAAATAATTAGGTTGATTCCATATCTTGGCTATTGTCAACAATGCTGCAATGAATGTGGGAGTGCAGCTATATCTTTTCAACATACTAATTTCCTTTGGATATGTACCCAATAATGGGATTGCTGGATCATGCAGTACTTTTTTTAGTTTATTTGAGAAATCTCCACACTATTTTCTTAATGACTTCACTAATTTACAGTCCCATCAGTAGTGTGCAAGAATTTTCTTTTCTCCACATCCTTGCCAATGTTTGTTATCTTCGGTATTTTTTATACTGACCATTCTAATAGGTGTGTGGTGATATCTCATTCTGGATTTAATTTGCATTTCCCTAATGATTAGTGATGTTGGGCATTTTTTCATATCACCTGTCAGCCATTTGTATGTATTCTTTTGAGAAAAGTCTATTCAGGTCCTTTGCCCAATTTTTTAATCAAGTTATTTGTTTTCTTACTAGTTAATTGTTTGAGTTCCTTATATAATTTGGATATTTTTAAGAGAATTACTTTCCATACATTTTATAGCTTTAAATCTTTAAATATGATGATGCTAACAATTTATAATCTAGAAATCTATCTTTAATCCATGGTAGGCAACTCACCAACACTGGAGCCTCAGTTTCCTCTCCTATAACACAGAAGTGATAACAACTACCCTGTTCAATTAATTATCTCTTCCTCTAGTTAACTCACTAAATCATTCACAATTATAAGAAATTTAACCATTACATCTAACTTTTCTAAAACATGCTCCATGAAAAATAGACTTAAGAAAAAGTCTGCGAAAACCAGCATTTTATATTCTTGTCTTCAGAAGTTATATGTATATTAGTTATTAAAAGCTCTGTGAAATCTTGCAGTAAATAAACTTAAGTCTTTCCAAATTTATTTGATTATGGAACTCTTTGTTTCCAATAATACACTTTGTTCCCAAGAGAACACTATGGCAAATACTGCATGAATTCATGAGACCAATGCATACGCTACCACTGACCTGAGGGCCTCTTTCAAAGTGGCAGATGCAGTGCCCAGGAATTAGAAAAATAAATAAATAATTCTTCAAAACTCTTTAATGCCAGCCTTAAAACTAAACCTATAAAGAGACAACAATGGCCCCATTGTAAATATGATTAATTACACGTTGTTTTCATTTTGAACAAAATCTTTGATCCAATGGCTCCAGAGCAAGTCACCTAAATAGATTACGAATTACTATTTTAAAAATTCACAATCTTAAAATGTTTAAGATTTTCAGAAAAGATAAGTCCTAAGTGATTGTTGCCACTCTCCAAACACTCTTTGATCTGGATTCTCCATGTTTACATAGGAGTTTTCCCAGGCTGTCCAGGGTTAATTCTCCATGCGGTCTGGGGCCAGGGTTGTCACACTGTTTTTCTCAAGGTTGTGCCAAAACTAAAAAAAAAATATGATATAAACTCACACAAAAAAATAGATTTCTGTTATATATTATTCTGCAAGAGACATATAACCACCAATAGACAGACATTCAGATTAGCTGATCAGCCACTTGGGAAATATTTATTTAAAGCCTTATATGACAACCCATATGTCTATCAATGTACAACTTAATGAATAAAATATTATGTAGCCACATAATATGGTACTGTGCAGCTATAAAATAATTAATGAAAAAAAATTATGTAGCTACATAATATAGTACTGTGCAGTTATCAAAAGAAATGAAATGATTTTCAGAATGTACAGTTACATGAGCAAAACAATGTCCAGTAGATTGCATCTAGTATACTACATTTGTGTAGAAAGGGGAAAAGATTTATAAATAGATATATGTATAAATATTCATATTTTTTATTTTATTTATATATGCATGTGTGTATGTTTGCTTATGCTTTTAAAAACAAGTAAACTAAACAAACTAAAAACTAATTTTTAAAATTCATTTTTAAAAAAGGTATAGAGAACAGACAGTAATGAATACTCCAAATGTAACTTGTTTTATAGTATTGATTTTGGAATCATGTACAAGTTTTAGATTATTAAAAACCAAGTTAAATAAAAAGAAAAAAACTCAAAACAACCCCTAAAAATAAAAAACAAACTGATATAAATAAGCCTAATTATGCATCAAGTTGACTTTAAAACATCATATTCCAACCACACATTCCAGTGGAAAACATCCTAAGGAAAAAAAGAACCACAAAAAAAAAAATCTCAAAAATTCAATGGTCCTGTTGTTTACAGTACTATCACTAGGAATTATGTTAAAGTCACTGGGAATAATGGAATTATGTTAATTAGGGAAATTAATTCATCAGAAACTCTCATGATGCCACATAAAGGATATTAATGTAAAAAAAATTACCACTCATTATAGTAATTCTTTTTGTTTGTTTTTTACTTTAAGTTCTGGGATACATGTACAAAACGTGCAGGTTTGTTACATAGGTATACACATGCCATGGTGGTTTGCTGCACCCATCGACCCAACATCTACATTAGGAATTTCTCCTAATGCTATCCCTCCCCTAGATCCCCCACCACCAGACAGGCCCAGGTATATGATGTTCCCCTCCCTGTGTCCACGTGTTCTCATTGTTCAACTCTCACTTATCAGTGAAAACATGCAGTATTTGGTTTTATGATCCTGTGTTAGTTTGTTGAGAATGATGGTTTCCAGTTTCATCCATGTCCCTGCAAAAACCATGAAATCATTCTTTTTTATGGCTGCATAGTATTCCATGATGTGTATGTGCCACATTTTCTTTATCTAGTCTATCACTGATGGGCATTTGGGTTGGTTCCAAGTCTTTGTTGTGAACAGTGCTGCAATAAACATACATGTGCTTGTGTCTTTATAGTAGAATGATTTACAATACTTTGGGTATATACCCAGTAATGGGATTGCTGGGTCAAATGGTATTTCTGGTTCTAGATCCTTGAGGAACCACCACACTGTCTTCCACAATGGCTGAACTAATTTATACTCCCACCAACAGTGTAAAAGCATTTCTATTTCTCCACATCCTCTCCAGCATCTGATGTTTCCTGACTTTTTAATGATCGCCACTCTAACTGGCATGAGATGGTATCTCATTGTGGTTTTAATTTGCATTTCTCTAATGAATAGTGATGATGAGCTTTTTTTCATAAGTTTGTTGGCAGCATAAATGCCCTCTTTTGAGCAGTGTCTGCTCATATCCTTCGCCCATTTTTTGAAGTGGTTGTTTGGTTTTTTTCTTGTACATTTGTTTAAGTTTTTGTAGATTGTGGATATTAGCCCTTGGTCAGATGAATAGACTACAAAAATTTTCTCCCATTCTGTAGATTGCCTGTTCACTCTGATGATAGTTTCTTTTGCTGTGCAGAAGCTTTTTAGTTTAATTAGATCCCATTTGTCAATTTCAGCTTTTGTTGCAATTGCTTTTGATGTTTTAGTTATGAAGTCTTTGCCCATGCCTATGTCCTGAATGGTATTGCCTAGGTTTTCTTCTAGGGTTTTTATGGTTTTAGGCCTTATGTTCAAGTTTTTAATATATCTTGAGTTGATTTTTTTATAGGGTGAAAGGAAGGGGTCCACTTTCAGTTTTCTGCACATGGCTAGTCAGTTTTCCCAACATCATTTATTAAACAGGGAATCCTTTCCCCATTGCATGTTTTTGTCAGGTTTGTCAAAGATCAAATGGTTGCAGATGTGTGGCATTATTTCTGAGGCCTCTTTCCTGTTCCATTGGTCTATATATCTGTTTTGGTACCCAGTACCATGCTGTTTTGGTTGAAGTAGTTTTTTCTAACTCGGTGAAGGAAGTCAGTGGTAACTTAAAGGGGATGGCATTGAATTTATAAATTTCTTTGGGCATTATGGCCATTTTCATGATATTGATTCTTCCTATCCATGAACGTGGGCTGTTTTTCCATTTTTGTGTCCTCTCTTATTTCCTCGAGCAGTGGTTTGTAGTTCTCCTTGAAGAGGTCCTTCATATCCCTTTTAAGTTGTATTCCTAGGTATTTTATTCTCTTTGTAGCAATTGTGAATGGGAGTTCATTCATGATTTGGCTCTCTGTCTATTATTGGTGTGTAGAAATGCTTGTGATTTTTGCACACTGATTTTGTATCCTGAGATTTGCTGAAGTTGCTTATCAGCTTAAGGAGATTTTGGGCTGAGATGATGGGGTTTTCTAAATATACAACCATGTTGCCTGCAAACAGAGACAATTTGACTTCCTCTTTTCCTATTTCAATACACTTTATTTCTTTCTCTTGCCTGATTGCCCTGGCCAAAACTTCCAATACTATGTTGAATAGGAGTGGTAAGAGAGGGCATCCTTGTCTTGTGCCAGTTTTCAAAGGGAATGCTTCCAGCTTTTGCCCATTCAGTATGACATTGGCTGTGGGTTTGTCATAAATAGCTCTTATTATTTTGAGATATGTTCCATCAATACCTGGTTTATGGAGAGTTTTTAGCATGAAGGAGTGTTGACATCAAAGGCCTTTTTTGCATCTATTGAGATAATCATGTGGTTTTTGTCATTGGTTCTGTTTATGTGATGGATTACATAATATGATTGTTTCTGTTTATGATTGTGTATATTGAACCAGTCTTGCATCCCAGGGATGAAGCTGACTTGATCATGGTGAGTAAGCTTTTTGATGTGCTGCTGGATTCATTTTGCCAGTATTTTGTCGAGGATTTTCACATCTATGTTCTTCAGGGCTACCGGCCTGAAATTTTCTTTTTTGTTGTGTCTCTGCCAGGTTTTGGTATCAGGATGATGCTGACCTCACAAAATGAGTTAGGGAGGAGTCCCTCTTTTTCTATTGTTTGGAATCATTTCAGAAGGAATGGTACTAGCTCTTCTTTGTACTTCTGGTAGAATTCAGCTGTGAATCCATCTGGTCCTGGGCTTTTTTTGGTTGGCAGGCAATTAATTACTGCCTCAATTTCAGAACTTGTTATTGGTCTATTTAGGGATTCAACTTCTACCTGGTTTAGACTTGGGAGGGTGTATATGTCAAGGAATTTATAGATTTCTTCTAAATTTTCTACTTTATTTGCATAGTGGTGTTTATACTATTCTCTGATGGTAGTTTGTAGGTCTGTGGGATCAGAAATGATATGCCCTTTATCATTTTTTATTGTGTCTATTTGATTCTTCACTCTTTTCTTCTTTATTATTCTGGCTAGTGGTCTATTTTATTGATCTTTTCAAAAAACCAGCTCCTGGATTCATTAATTTATTGAAAGTGTTTTCATGTCTCTACATCTTTCAGTTCTTCTCTGATCTTCATTATTTCTTGTCTTCTGATAGCTTTTGAATTTTTTTTTTTTCTGCTCTAGCTTCGCTAGTTATTTTAATTGTGATGTTAGGGTGTCAATTTTAGATCTTTCCTGCTTTCTCCTGTGGGCATTTATTGCTATAAATTTCCCTCTAAACACTGCTTTAGCTGTGTCCCAGAGATTCTGGTATTTTGTGTCTTTGTTCTCATTGATTTAAAATAACTTATTTATTTCTACCTTAATTTCATTATTTACCCTGTAGTCACTCAGGAACAGGTTGTTCAGTTTCCATGTCGTTGTGTGGTTTTGAGTAAGTTTCTTAATCCTGAGTTCTACTTTGACTGCACTGTAGTCTGAGAGATTGATGATTTCTGTTCTTTTGCATTTGCTGAGGAATATTTTACTTCCAACTATGTGGTCGATTTTAGAATAAGTGTGATGTGCTGCTGAGAAGAATGTAAATTCTGTTGATTTGGGGTGGAGAGTTCTGTATATGTCTATTAGGTCTGCTTGGTCGAGAGCTAGATATCCTTGTTAGTTTTCTGTCTCATTGATCTGTCTAATATTGACAGTAGGATGTTAAAGTCTCCCACTATTATTGTATTAGAGTCTAAGTCTCTTTGTAGGGTTCCAAGAACTTGCTTTATGAATCTCAGTGCTTCCTTATTGGGTGCATATATATTTAGGACAGTTAGCTCTTCTTGTTGCATTGATCCCTTTACCTTTATGTAATGCCCTTGTCTTTTTTGATCTTTGTTGGTTTAAAGTCTGTTTTATTAGAGACTAGGATTGCAACCCCCCTGATTTTTTGTTGTTTTCCATTTTCTTGGTAAATATTCCTCCATCCCTTTATTTTGAGCCGATGTGTGTCTTCGCATGTGAGATGGGTCTCCTGAATACAGCACATCAATGGGTCTTGACTCTATCCAATTTGCTGGTCTGTGCCTTTTAGTTTTGGCATGTACCCCATTGACACTTAAGGTTAATATTGTTGTATGAATTTGATCCTGTCATTTTGATGCTAGCTGGTTATTTTGCCCATAAGTTGATGTAGTTTCTTCATAGTATCGATGGTCTTTACATTTTGGTATGTTTTTGCAGTGACTGGTACTGGGTTTTCCTTTTCATATTTAGTGCTTCCTTCAGGAGCTCTTGTAAGGCAGGCCTGGTGGTGACAAAATGCCTCAGCATTTGCTTGTCTGTGAAGGATTTGATTTCTCCTTCACTTATGAAGCTTAGTTTGGCTAGATGTGAAATTCTGGGTTGAAAATTCTTTTCTTTAATAATATTGAATATTGGCCCCCACTCTCTTCTGGCTTGTAGGATTTCTGCAGAGAGACCTGCTGTTAGTCTGATGGACTTCCCTTTGTGGATAACCTGACCTTTCTCTCTGGCTGCCCTCAACATTTTTTCCTTCATTTCAACATTGGTGAATCTGGCAATTATGTGTCTTGGGGTTGGTCTTCTCAAGGAGTATCTTTGTGGTATTCTCTGTATTTCTTGAATTTGAATGTTTTCCTGTCTTGCAAGGTTGAGGAAGTTCTCTTGGATAATATCCTGAAGAGTGTTTTCCAACTTGGTTCCATTCTCCCCATTACTTTCAGGTACACCAATCAAACATAAGTTTGGTCTTTTCACATAGTCCCATATTTTTTGGAAGCTTTGTTTATTCCCTTTCATTCTTTTTCCTCTAATCTTGTCTTCATGCTTTATTTAATTAAATTGATCTTCAATCTCTGACATCCTTTCTTCTGCTTGATTGATTCAGTTATTTATACTTAAGTATGCTTCACGAAGTTCACATGCTATGATTTTCCACTCCACAAGGTAATTTATGTTCTTCTTT
Organism: Cacajao melanocephalus; assembly: GCA_963573385.1. Taxonomy (NCBI): domain Eukaryota; kingdom Metazoa; phylum Chordata; class Mammalia; order Primates; family Pitheciidae; genus Cacajao; species Cacajao melanocephalus. Next base: position 20,546 of record CAUYLG010011687.1, on the reverse strand, counting down.
AAATTGTTTATTCTAGATGGCAATTCCTCTAACCTTTATCAAGGTACTTATCTTCTTTGCATTAGGTTAGAACATACTCCTTTAGCTCGGAGGAGTTTATTATTACCCACCTTCTGAAGCCTACTTCTGTCAGTTCATCAAACTCATTCTCCAACCAGTTTTGTTCCCTTGCTGGTGAGAAGCTGTAATCCTCTGGAAGAGAAGAGGCATCTGGTTTTTTGAATTTTCAGCCTTTCTGTGCTGGATTTTCCTCATCTGTGTAGATTTATCTACCTTTGGTCTTTGCTGTTGGTGACCTTCAGATGGAGTTTTTGCATGGACATTCTCTTTGTTGATGCTATTGCTTTGTTTGTTTGTTTTCCTTCTAACAGGCCCCTCTTCTGCAGGTCTGTTGGTGTTTGCTGGGGGTCCACTCCAGACCCTGTTTGCCTGGGTATCACCAGTAGAGGCTGCAGAACAGCAAAAATTGCTGCCTGCACCTTATTCTGGAAGCTTCTTACCAGAGGGGCATCTGCCAGATGCCAGCTGGAGCCCTCCTGTTTAAAGTATCTGTCAACCCCTGCTGAAAGGTGTCTCCCTGTCAGGAGGCATGGGGATCAGGGACCCCCTTGAGGAGGCAATGTGTCCCTTAGCAGAGCTTGAGCACTGTGCTGGGAGATCCACTGCTCTCTTCAGAGTTGCCAGGCAGGAACATTTAAGTCTGCTGAAGCTGTGTGCACAGCTGCCCCTTCCCCCAGGTGCTCTGTCACATGGAGATGGGAGTTTTATCTATAAGCCCCTGACTGGGGCTGCTGCCTTTCTTTCAGTGATGCCCTGCCCAGAGGTGAGGAATCTAAAAAGGCAGTCTGACTATAGCAGCTTTGGGGTGCTGAGGTGGGCTCTGCCCAGTCCAAACTTCCAGGCAGCTTTGTTCACACTGTGAGGGGAAAACGGCCTACTCAAGCCTCAGTAATGGCAGACGCCCCTCCCCACCCAAGCTAGACTGTCCCAGGTTGACTCCAGACTGCTGTGCTGGCAGAATTTCAAGCCAGTGGATCTTAGCTTGCTGGGCTCCATGGGGGTGGGATCCGCTGAGCAAAACCACATCTCTCTGATTTCAGCTCCCTTTCCAGGGGAGTGAACGGTTTTGTCTTACTGGCGTTCCAGGCACCACTGGGGCATGGAAAAAAAAAACTCCTGCAGCTAGCTTGGTGTCTGCCTAAATGGCTGCCAAGTGTTGCGCTTGAAACCCAGGGCCCTGGTGGTGTAGGCAACGGAGGGAATCTCCTGGTCTGTGAGCTGCAAAGACCATGGGAAACACGTAGTACCTGGGCTAGAGTGCACCATCCCTCATGGCACAGTCCCTCATAGCTTCCCTTGGCTAGAGGAGGGAGTTTCCCAACCCCTTGCACTTCCTGGGTGAAGCAACGTCCCACCCTGCTTCTGTTAGCCCTCCATGGGCTGCACCCACTGTCTAGCCAGTCCCAAAGAGATGAACTGGGTACCTCAGTTGGAAATGCAGAAATCACTTGCCTTCTGCATCGGTCACGCTGGGAGCTGCAGACCAGAGCTGTTTCTATTGAGCCATCTTGCCTGGAGCAATATTGTAAGTCTTAATGTCAAAGATATCATTTATTTTTGAAATTCCCACACAATAAAGAACAGTATATGTTTACTGCTGAATGAATGCTTGGCCAGTGTTGCCCAGGGAATACATGTAAACTTGCTGAAATCTTTTTTGAGTTAAAATTTTGCAGAATGAAGTTTAGCATTTGGGATACCTATGTTCTTCCTAAAGCATTAAGAACACTCTTATGTGTCCCTATTGGCAAAAGCAGAGATCCTCTTAGAGCTGAGAAATCAACAACCCAAATATCATTACAACGTGCAACACAGGTCTGTCCAAATATTTATGCTATGTCATAATAATGTCAACAATTGGCTTGGAACTCTTAGGGCTACATAAAGATATACAAACAGAATAATTTCTTTTTGTCCTTTCATTCATTACATAAGTACTGAGTGCCTGCTGTGTGGAAGATCTTTCCTAGATTCCTCTCTTATGGTAGGTAACTGCATAGGACCGAACACAACCTCTGCAGATTTAATTGGACTAAGGCACTGCTACCCTTCTTGTTCAGCCAACCTGAGTCTCCTCAGATATTACAATTTAAACCAGGTCCTCAGCACCTGAGCTCAGTTCTAAAGCTAAATCCTATAAGATAATTCTCAACTGTCTTAGGAGGAAGCGGGTATTTAAAACTGGCCAGAATCCAAGGTCTTGGCCCTGTGTCTATTGTTCTTTGTGAAGGTGAATTCCTATTGTGTCTTTGGAGCATGCTAAATGGGCATCATATGTGTCACTGTGGTTTTAATCATAATAAAAATACACTGGGCAATTTTGGCAATGCATAGGGATTGTTACATGAAATGGCACATATTATTCTTTTCCTGGTCACTACCGTGACTTTAAGAGTCGATTTCAGTTGACTCCACCTTCATTCCCCCATTACCACCTCCCCACCAAAATCTGCAGAAGCACAGTGTGAAAAGCACCAATCTCCATGCCCTTCATGGTCTTTAACTTTGGAACACTTGTTGAAAGACAGTCCAGAAGCAGCAGTATAAGCATTAAGTGCTGACTGGATTCTGAGGACTCTGCAAGGCACAAGAGAAGGTAGAAAAACATAAAATGTTTCCTGTACTCAAGATACTCACCATGCTCTGGGAAAAGTGAGGCTTACAGAGGAAATAACATGAGGATAACCTGATACTGAGCATTATAACCTCAAGTGTATTCAATATTGAGCCCTAAGTAATAAGCAAAACAGCCTAAGCACTAGCCATGGTAGAAGACGCCTTACCTGTATCAGTCTCATTAATCCTCACAAAATCCTAGAAGGCAAGTTTTATCATCCCCATTTTAGAGTCAAGGAAGCTATAGATCAGGAAGTTAAATAATTTGCTCAAGTCACACAGCTAGAAAGAGCCACAGCTGGGATTTGAATACAGAACTACCTGTGACCCCAAAATATTTCCACTAGGCCACAGCCACCATGCTTACAGTTGCATAGAGCATTGCAGTTTATAAACAGCTTTCTTAGAAGGAAGACAGCCTCATGGAACTTGAAGAGAGAGGCAGCAAAGAAAGCTCCAGGGTGAGCAAACTCAGTGCTTTCAAGTTGAGGGGAAACAGTATCTCACACAAAACTGGTTTGTTTCCTGTGAGCAGCACAAGTAACATGAGTGTGTAGATCTTTACTCTTCTTCCAACCTCCTCTCCTATTAATTGACTGTTACCACCTTGACCCTAGAAGTGAAAGACTCTATTGATCAGCCAGAACTTCAAATGTGTTACTACTGACTAGATCCATTCATCTGTCCCTCTCCAGCCACATCTACCTCCCCACTGGGTGAGTGACGCATTAGTGTCACTATTTTATGTGATACTATAAAGGGCAAATTAGCACATTTGAAAGTTAAAAAAAGGTTTTTTTCATTCACATGTCAGATTCATTGTACATTTTACAAAAATGTTTTCCAACACATACAGTCTATTATAATTTTGAAAGATCACATAAGGTGAGTTGTAAAAGAAGTTTACCTTCAGCAAGATAATTTTATATATATATATATATATATATATATATATATATACACATACACACACACAAACACACATTTTTTAATGCATCATTCTAAGCACCACTGCTTTACCATAAAAAGGTTTTCAAATGAGCATTCAAAATTTTGGCTCTAATGTTTTAAACATACTGCAACAACTTTATTTATCAGGCATATGCTCTAAGTACACTATTTGGAGTAGGTTACCACCACTGTGACCACCCTCATTCTTACGCTACTCATATGTAAGTACATTTTTATTCATTTGTTAACTTGGAGCTGTTCATGTCTCTCTTTAGACTATAAACCACTTTATTCACCATTTGTATTACCAAGCAGTACCTGGACCACTTAATAAATATCTGTTGAATGAATAAATCATTTCCACACCTAGAAATAATGTCAATTTATCTCTTACTTCATTATTAGAAAAACAGGTATTAACTGATTACTAACCATAACCAATAGGACTTACTACAAACTTACTAAATCTAGGACAAAAAAACTTTTGCTTTCTGATTTTTAAGTGACTACTTTAAATTGTAAAAAAAAAACCAAAAAAAAAACTGAAAAAATATGCCTTATGAGAAAATGTGTTATATTTTTTGCTAAGTACTATATTGCTTTTTATGTTTACTCTTGTAAATATATCTTCCAGTGACACTTTTTATTATACTCAGGGGACCCCACTAAACTCTTCTTTGTCATTCCTAAAATGAATAAGATAGATAGATTGTAAGGTAGATAGATAGATAGGCAAGAAGAGTAAAATAACCAACATGCAATTATAATCTCTGTAAGCTTTGAGATTTGATGAAATAGAAGGAAAACAGCCTGTTTCTAGTAGAGTGGAAATCAGGAGTTTCTTCATTTTATCTTCCACTGAACCTCCAAATATGTAAGTGTCAAAGACAAAGCAGACAAAAAGTTTTTAAACATTAAAACAAATTGACTCAGAGACTCTATCAGAGGAAACAAGATGGATAACTTCACTGGGTATTGCTATACAAAACTGCATGAGGCTCAAAAATATTTGAGGGAAAGAATTCCTGTAGTAAACCTATGTTTTTGGAATTGATGACATAAAAAGGAAAGCAATTTGCACAAGTAGAACACTTCTGTACACCCCCTAAAGATCGAAAACCTTAAAACAACTGCCACAAGTGAATTCAATAAAACAAGTGAATTATTTGCAAAGGCTAATCTATGTGTACACTTGAACTGAGCCATGAATCATTCATTTAAAATAAACACTTGAGGAAAACGCGAGAATTGTTTACGCACTCATTACAGATGCTATCACACATTCTCTATAAAAAAAAAATCAGTATTATATATTTTTCATCATAAAACTTCCCACATGGTTATAATAAAGATAAAACATCAACAACAAAATTAACAATAAAAAAACAATAAAAGATATAATACCTATTGAGAGTTTATCATGTGCAGGTACTGGGCTAATCACTTCTTTATACAGAGAGTAGTACACTTAATTCCAATCAGAACCAATTAAATTGTGGTCCTATCATTGTGCTCACTTTACAGATGAGGAAACTGACTATTAGAGGAATAACTTGACCAAGATCACATTGACGGTAAATGGAGGAATTTGTATTTAAACTCAAGCAGTCTGATGCTTGAGCCAAAGTTATTGTTATACCCTAAGAATTTTCATTCCTTTGAAACAGACATCACTTTTCTTTCAAACCCAAACTTTTCTACCTAAAACAGCCAGGGAATCATTAAGCCAGAGCATGTCCTTATGTGTAGCACACCAGTTCCTTGTATTATGCTGTGCTGCTTTCTATGAAATAAAAGGCTGCTTTTTAAACCAATTATCTAAATGGACTATGCTCTGAGATGGTTTTCTAGAAATCATGATCCATTCACATTCTTTTACCTAGTTCAGCTTGGGAGTCGTGACACACAGGTTGAAACAGGCCAAGAAGAATTAGGAGCAAAAGCTGTGGCCATAAAGAAACCAGAGTTCATTACTTTATAGTCTCACATGCTCAACTAGCTACAAAAAACATTAAAATTTCAAAAGAGGTGTGAATTATAATAATCATGCTTATTCCAAATCCCCATAGTGTTCATACCAAAGGAAGAAAAGGTTAATGTTCAAACAAAATATTGTTTTAATTTGCTTCGGCTACATAAAATGATACACTAAGCCCACTTAGACGTTTAAATCCCCAGCTGCACTGGTTCACTGGTGTTTAATGATTTTTCATCTCACACACATTCTCACAGCTTTCTTATGTATTTATCTATAATTGGTCTAATCACCACCCATATTTTCCTTAAATTCAGACTACCTATGGAATGCATTCTCAGACTTTCTTAGGGAAAGGCAAAAGACTTTTAGTTAAGCTGTAGTCAAATAAAACAGCAAACTGCTTTCTAGTATACTATTAATCAGCATGATACATAGACACAGTTAGTCGTGGAGTAAGAAGATTTACCCAAAAGGTAAATCCCAAAAGTCAATTAATGGGATTCAGCTGGGAAACAAAAAGGTTTGAGGGAAAAGCAATAGTCCTAATAAAGTGGTCACAATCAAAGGATGATGATGACAGTCTCATTTAGTCGCAGCACTTAAAATCACAAATTGATCTTCAATATAACCATATATAAAACCTAAAACCAGGAGCGATATCATTAAGATGGCAAAATAGGAAGCCCTGGGCTCACCTTCCCCCACAAAAATATGAACTTAAAAATGATCAAATTGCCAATGTTTCTGTGAGAAATCTAGGAACCAATGAAAAGGATCCTACACCCCAGGCAAGTGCAAAGCCAACCGTCTCAAAGCCCACTAAAAAAATTAACACTTATATATCTGGTATCGATTTTAAAAATCTTTTTAATAAAGCATAAAAAATAATGATAAATCTATGTTCATGGATATGAAATATGACAACAGATAATTGTGTCATCAATAAAGTGGGAGAAGGCAGAGATATAAAATCAAAGTTTTCATACATGATTGTAGTTAAGTTGTTATCAGGTTAAAATACAGTGTCATAATTTTAAGATGTTTTATCTCATTACAATGGTAACTACAAAGAAATTTTCTTTAGAATATATGTAAGGGACGTTTTGTCATCAGAACACTAAACGTCTTTCAGTTTGATGTTTCCCAATTCATGAACTGCTTCTTACTCAAACTCTTTAAAATGTATATACACACACACACACACACACATACACACACACACACAGATACACACAAAGGAAAATGAGAGGAGAATCAAAAGATGTTACTACAAAAAAAAAAGCAATGAAACACAAAGGAAGACAGCAAAAGAAGAAATTGGGGACAAAAATAATTAGAAAACAATAAAGTGTCAATAGTAAGTTCTTCCCTATCAGTAATCACCTTACATGTAAATAGCTTAAATGCACCAATTAAAAGACACAGATTGGCTGAATGGATTAAAAAAATAAGATCCAACCTTATGTTGCATCTATAAGAGACTCATTTTAGCTCTAGAGACAGTGCAGAACAAATTCCAAGATGGCTTTGACTGACTGCACTTTTCCCCACCTTCTCAATTGTAGTTCTCAAGAATAACTGTAGGATGTGCTAGGAGTGCAACATCTTGAAATAAAGAGAAAGTATCTGAAACAGGCTGGCCTCTGTTCCCATCTCTCCAAGAACAGGATGCCCTGCAGCACTTTAGCCCAACAATCCTCATTACCCCTAGGTATACAATCTTGAGTGGACTGCTTTCAAAGTTCTTCACCTGCACTGCAAAGTAGGTAACACACAGAAAGATTCCATTCACTCTGAGCTTTGGAGAACCATGAATCCTAGGCTTCTGTTGTCCCTTGCTGCCTATCTGTGCCTATAAAGTTGCTTCACTTAACTTGTTTGAGTGTTCTGTCTCACCAGACTCATGCAACTGATAGAAATTAGAAATTACAGATTGGTAATCAGTGAACTTGCCTTACAGACACACATAGGCTATAAGTGAAAGGGTTAAAAAAAAGATATTCTATGTAAACAGGAACCTAAAGAGAGGAGAGGTGGCCATAGTCATATCAGACAAAGTAGACATTAGGACAAAACTTGTCACAAGAGACAAAGAAGAATACTGTATAACGATAAAAGGGGTCAATTCACCAGAAAGATATAACAGTAAAAAAAACAGATATGCGGGCCGGGCACAGTGGCTCACACCTGTAATCCCAGCAGTTTCGGAGGCTGAAGTGGGAGGATCACAAGGTCAGAAGTTCGAGATCAGCCTTGCCAACATGGTGAAACCCAGTATCTACTAAAAATACAATAATTAGCCAGGCGTGGTGGTGGGCACCTGTAATCCCAGCTACTCCGGAGGCTGAGGCAGGAGAATTGCTTGAAACTGGAAGGCAGAGGTTGCAGTGAGCCGAGATCACACCATTGCACTCCAGCCTGGGCAACAAGAGCAAAACTCCATCTCAAAAAAATATATGTATATATATAGATATCCACTTAACATTACAGCACCCAAATAAATGAAGCAAAATTGACCTGGAGAGAGAACTAGACACCAATACAATAATAGTGAAAGACTTCAATACCCCACTCTCAGTTATCAACAGAAGCAGACAGAAGACAATAAGGAAAAAAAGGACCTGAACAACACAACAGACCAACTGGGCATACAGATATATATACACAACATCTAACAACAGTAGAACACACATTCTCAAGCACACATGGAACATTCCCAAAATAGACAACATGTTAGGCCACAAAATAAATCTTAACAAATTTAAGAAGATTGAAAACATATAAAATATCTTCTCCAATCATAATTAAATAAAACAAGAAATCAATAGCAGAAGGAAAATACAAAAATCCACTAATGTGGAAATTAAACAATGCACTCATAAACAACTAAGGAGTCTAAGAAGAAATCACAAGATAATTTAGAAAATATCTGGAGACAAATGAAAAGAAAAACAACATACAAAACTTACAGAATGCAGTGAAAGCAGTAGTAAAAGGGAAGTGCATAGCAGTAAACATCTACATTAAAAAAGAAGAAAGATCTAAAATCAACAACCTAAGTTTATACCTCGAGGAAATAGAAAAAGAAAAACAAACTAAATTCAAAGTTAGCAGGATAAAGGAAACCATAAAACTTAGACATAAAGAATGGAAACAATCAACGAATCCAAGGGATGGTTTTCAAAAACAGTCAACAAAATTGACAAATCCTTAGCTAGACTAACAAAGAAAAAAAGAGAGAAGACTCTATTGCTAAAACTAGAAAAGAGGAGCCATTACAACTGATGCCACAGCAATAAAAAGAATTACAATATACTACTATGAGCAATTATATGCCAACAAATTGGATAACCTAAAAAGAGATAAATTCCTAGAAACATACAACCTATCAAGACTGAAACAGACTATAACTAGTGAGGAGATTGAAGCAGTAATAAAAAACCTCCCAACAGAGAAAATCCCAGGACCATGTGGCTTCTCTAAAGAATTCTACCAAATATTTAAGGAATAATGATTACCAATCCTTCTCAAACTCTGCCAAAAAAAAAATTAAGAAGAGAGAACAATCCCAAACTCATTCTATGAGGCTACCATTATCCTAATTTCAAAACCAGAAAGGCACAAGAACAACAACAACAAAAAAAACTACAGACCAATATGTCTGATGAACACTGATGCAAAAACCCTGAACAAAATAATAGCAAACCAAATTCTATCGCACATTTAAAGGATCTTACACCATGATCAAGAGGGATTTATACCTGAAATGCAAGAATAGTTCAAAATACAAAAATCAACCAATGTAATACACTAAATTAAGAAAATGGACAAAAATTAAATGATCATCTCAATCAATGCAGAAAAGACATTTGATAAAATTCAACATGTTTTTATAATAAATACATTCAACAAACTAGGAATAGAAGGAAATTACCTCAACATAATAAAAGTCATATATTAAATGCCCACAGCTAACATCATATTCAATGGGAAAAACCAAAAGCTTTTACTCTAAGATGAGGAACAAGGCATAGATGCCCACTCTTGTCACGACTCTTCAATATACTGCTAGGAGTTATTACCAGAGCAATTAGACAAGAAAAAGAAATAAAAAACCTAAAAATTGGAAAAGAAGAACCTAAATTGTCTCTGCTCACAAATGACATGATCTCTTAAGTCACACACACAAAAAAAGTTAGAACTAATCAATGAATTTAGAAAAGTTTGCAGGATGCAAAATAAAAAAGCAGTTGCATTTTCTATATATTAACAAGACCAATCTGGAAAGAAAATTAAGAAAATAATTATGTTAACAATAGCATCAAGGATTAAATACTCAGGAAGAAACTTAACCCAGGAGATACAATACTTATACATTGAGAACTACAAAACATTGCTAAAAGAAATCAAAGAATATACAAGTAAATAGAAAGACATCCCATGCTCATGAGTTAAAAGACTTAATATTGTTTAAAATGTCCATGATACCCAAAGCAATCTACAGATACAATGCAAACTCTATAAAAATCCCAATGGCATTTTTTGCATAAATAGAAAAAAAATTTAAAAATTTTACAAGATCTTAAGGGGCCCAAAAGAGCCAAAATAACCTTGAAAAAGAACCAAGTCAGAGGCATCATACTTCTTGATTTCAAAACCTACTGCAGAGCAACAGTAATTAAGACAGTGTGGTATGGCATAAAGTAAGATACATAAACCAATGGAGTAAAATAGCCCAGAAATAAACCACTGTATCTACGACCAAATGATTTTCAATGAGAGTGCCAAGACCACACAATAGAGAAAAGACAATCTCTTCAACAATAGTGTTGGAAAAATAGGATATTCAAATCCAAAAAGAATAAATTTAGATCCTTGCCTTGCACCATATATAAAAATTAACTCAAAATGAATGAAAGACCTAAAAATTAGACTTAAAGCTGTTAAACTCATAGAAAGAAACACAGGGGTAAAGCCTCAGGGCTTTGAATTTAGTAATGATTTCTTGAATATGACACCAAAATCACAAGCAACAAAACCAAAAATAAACAAATGGAATGACATGAAAACTTTTTCATATCAAAGGAAATAATTAGCAGAGTGAAAGTGCAATCTATAAATGGGAGAAAATAATTGCAAATAATATATCTGAAAAGAGGTTAATATCCAGAATATATAAGAAACTTCAACTCAACAACAATAAAAAATTAATTTTAAAATAGGCAAAGAACTTAGACATTTCTCCAAAGATGATATACAAATGGCCTATAAGCACATGAAAGGGTGCTAATATTACCAATCATTAGAAGAGTACAGATAAAAAACACAATGCAATATCACCCCATACCCATCAAGATAGTCACCATCAAAAGAGCGTAAAATACCAAGTGTTGGCAAAGACGCAGAGAAGATGAAACCCTTGTGTATTATTGGTGGGAATGTAAAATGATACAGCCATTACAGAAAACAGCATAGAGGTTCCTGAAAGAATTCAAAATAGAATTACTATATAATCCAACAATCCCATTTTGGGTTTATATCCAAAAGAATTCAGAACATGATCTTGAAGAGATATTTGCACACCCATTCATTGTGGCATTACTCAATAGCCAAGACAGAAGCAGTCCAAATTGTCCATCAGCAGGTGAATGAATGAGGAAAATGTAAATACAAACAATGGGATATTATGCAGACTTAGAAAAAAAATCCTGTCACATACTACAATGTGAATGAAGCTCAAGGACGTTACATTAAGTGAAATAGTCACAAAATGACAAATACCATATGATTCCACTCATATGAAGTATCTAAAGTGGTTAAATTCATAGAAACAGAAAGTAGAACGGTGATTTTCAGGGTTTGAGGAGAAGAAATGGGGAGTTGTTTAATGAGTATAGAGCTTAAGTGTAACAAGATGAAAAAGTTGTAGCAATCTGCTGCACAACAATGTAAATATACTTAACACTACTGAACTCTACACTTAAAAATGGTTGAAATAGTAAATTTAATGTTACGTGGTTTTTTACCATAATTTTTTAAAATCTAAAACCAAGCCCAAAGAATTACTTAAACACATGCAATATAGTATGAAAAAATTGGAAGAGTTCATTGTGATTTTAAGTCAAACTTTACATTTCTGGAGATAAGATCTGAGGTGATCACTAACGTCTCTAATTATCTCAACTTGGGATAGGGAGTAGTAAAAGTAAACAATGAAATAATGAGCATTATGTTATGTTACTGGAGTCCCTTTTTGCCTTTGACTACTGGGAAGCTTAGAAAGAAGTATTAGTACTCACTTTCAGTGACTGTGTTAGCCTAGGTTTGGGTGGTGTATTCATTTCCCCTTCTCTGTACAAGGGTTCAAATTATTAATTGCATACATCTTTCATTATAGACATTATAGCTTTTATGGAGGCAGTCAGGGTATAAATTATAGATAAATTGAGAAATATCAATGGCTGTGGAGCAAGAGAGCTGGAATCTGAACTTTAAACAAATGCTTAGTGAAACACAGACCTGACTACATCCAGGTGCTAAAATGCATGTATTTGGGGTCTTTATGATGAAGTAGGTATAACTGATCCATAAGAAAAGAGGGTTAACATTCTACTAATACAAAGACATCCTTCTTGAGAAACAGTGATATTTAACCAGCATCATATCTTTGCACCATTTCACTGAAACTTCACATCAGTGAGCTCCTTTGTACCTGTAATATTGTAAATTAGCTATTTTTAATATGTGTACTGAATTACACACATATGTGTTCATAGTCCCTGTTGAGACTGATAATTCCAGCTATTCTGTATGAGTTCGTGACAGCCAAAACAACCATAAAGTATCATAAACAGCCAGTAGTTTATCAGAAGATAATAAAAAACAAACAACAGGGGGGTGGGGGTGGTTAAAACACATTTTTACTCAATTTTTAGGTTACCAGTTTCTAGATTTCCAATGAGTTTCATGTTTTTCATGTGTAGTGAGCTCAATGTTGATCCCCAAAGATACTCATTTCCCAGAAAAGCAGATCATTGTACACATTATGGCTTCTTCTATGTGTCCTAATCTTATCCTATTTTTGATTAAAATACCACATCATCAATATTGAGGAACATTTTAAAATCCAGCCATCCAAAGCAATAGTTGTTTTCATTCATAACTTCTAATCCTTACCTTCATGAATCTATTTCTATTTCATGGTATCTACACACAACAAATTGCTCACTTGGTATTAGAGATGTAGGGGTGACTATCACTGACCTGAAGAATCTTCCTAAGAAAAGGAAAGCAGGTGCCTTTCAAAACTGGTAAGAGTCTTTGGGCACAGCTCAGTTTCTAGAAGGCAGATCAACAATCATTCTACAGGGTACTTCGCAGCAAAGGCAGCTTTCTGTTGCTCCAAAGGGCACTAAAGTAAGCAAAATGCTCCAGTCTCATTCTTGAAATAATAACACTAGAGAGACAGAAGCCCAGAGCATGAAGATAGAATCTTGGCTATAAATCAGCAGCCTCTCCAGGGAAAGAATCTTTCATCATGTTATGTACACCCACCAAAGGTTCCAGACTGTTGGAAAAATTTAGATTCTAAAAATGTATGTGGCAGAAATAAACTGAGAATAAATAAACATAAATATAAACATTATATATGCAATGATTAAAAACATGGGAGAAATGAGGCAGCACACCTCCAAAGTTCTTAGAGGAAAATTCCCTTCTTGAATGGTATTTGGGGCATATATATACTCCAAAAATTATTCTTTGTTTACCTGGAATTCAAATTTATCTAGATGTCTTCTATTTTCATTTACTAAATCTGGCAACCCTAACCTATTGTACCAAAAATTAATTTGGCCTTAAGTATGCAAGCACACATGCCCACACACATACACATTTAATGGGATGAAAGGAGCTGCCTATCTTCAGAAAATTAATGCCATTATCACCCAAAAATAATAACTTACTTCTGCATCAAAACATCACAAACTTCATTTTCTCATGTTTTCTGTCATCAGACTTCTCACCCCTGTCTTTTAACCATTCCAGTCCTTTTATGTTGTTTGCCTTGAAGGGGAGAAACTGGTAAACTGCCTCTCTTTTCTCTTAGTTTAAAATATTCTTTTCTAGATACCTAGGAATCATCGCTCAATATATTAAGCCTACTACAGCTGCTGGCCTAAGTGCCTTAATCAGCTCTCCTATTTCAACAAGGATTTATTAAGCAGTTATTATATTCACACATTAACTGTGTTATCAAGATGTGGATGTCCCCATTTTTTTAATTAGAAAAGGAACAGTCTGAATGTAAGAAATGTGCACTGTTTGCTCAGCTGAAAAGAGGTCCTGAGTTCCCTTGCATCTTTCAGCACTGCCTTTTGTGATGTCGACTCTCCACAGCCCCTGCCCCTGCCACCGCCTTGCCTCTCCACCACAAGAGAGTTGCCTGGAACCCTCTGCCTCTGTCCAGTTAGCCAGACTTCAGCCTTCCCTGACCACAGCCCGCACCTGTTACACATTCACAGTGCCACATACTTAATTTATCCCAGTTTGTCCGTCAACACTGGGGTGAGTCTTTAATGAATGTCTGCCTCCCCCTCAAGACGATAATCTCCTTGTGAACAGGAATCTCCTCCCTGTGCAGGACCTAACACAGGGTCTAACATAAGTTAAGCAGTCAATAAACATGCAATGAAGAAATTTAAATGTGAAAGAAAGACTTCTGGAACACTAGCTTGGAGGGACTTTCCAGGCATTAAGTGCAGTTTCCATTTCAATGCCTCAAGGAGAACTTTCCTTTGACGTCAACAGCATGATCTGCTGTGTATGGATGGCTGGAGATCATATTAACACTGGTATAAGAAGGGCATTTTCACCTTTGAAAGCTGCTGGTGAATTTGCCATAATTTCACATCTTTTTTACTCATTGCCTATGCAGGGAGATAAAGTGTATACCTCACCACCCCTATCACTGAGCACTCCAAACATCTTGAAGTGAAGTTCTAACTTAACACACATAAAGAAGGAGAAATGAAGGAGGGTGGAAGTGAGGTGGGGGAGGGTAGAAAGAAGGAAAGTTTAAAAAGAAAATCCTTTAAAAACTTACCTCCCTACCCTGCCTTGTCTGAATATTTTATTTTCACTAAGCTATCTTAGGAACCGAAAGCTAGAAAATGACTATTTCTAGATGTGTTAATGGCCTCATGATTCCTTTCATGTTCTGCAGCAGCAGCTAAATTAGCAGTAAGCACTTTTATGTTCATTGGCTAAGTTGGACCTTATTAAGAACCTGAAATTGAAAACAGAACTCAAATTTCAAATAATCAGTCTGACATGGCAAATCTATTTTCATTCAAAATACCTCTTTTACAAAAAGATGCAGGAGGTGTTTATCCTGACCAAAAATGCTAGAAATTCATATTTTTTGGTATATGAGACTGAAATATATTTAGATACTTGGGTTTTCAATGTTGGGGTATTTTTCTTAAATCTATTCTTTCCAGTATTTAAGATTTATTACCAAAAAAAAATGTGTAACAGTACTCATCTCATTCTTAGATTTATTATTTTGTGACATGGTAAAAGCCCCATAAAACTGCATACCTCAACCGTACCTTGGCTTTCTGTTTAAACTGCTCTCTGTAACCCGTAATATGACAGGCAAGCAGTCCAAACCCAGGCCATCTTAGCCCCTGCGATTTGTCATTTCCACCCTACCCAGACAATGTGTAAACAAATGCTTATCTTGACTTTTGTTAACCACTTAAGTAACAATCAGAATGTCAAAAGTCCCCTGGCCCTTGGAATGTCCACAGTCCCACACCCTCATCTCCGCCCAGAAGGTGATTTACAGAATTCACTAGCCCTCGGAATGTCTGAAGCCCCTCACCCCTACCCCCGCCCCTCACCCTCACTCCCAAGGTGATTTTTACGGGTATAAAAGGTCTTGACACCCTCCTTTCTGGGCCACGGGTTAGAGAGATGTGAGTCCTCCCTGGCCGCCGGCAATAAAGACCCTGCAATTTGGCATACTTTTGTCTTGGTGTTAACTTTCTATGCTCGGTTCAGTACAACAATTTAAACATGACCACCCTAGACTTTATAAACAATACTGACTACTAAATCTTTGTATTTCTTTCAAGAGCCACTAACAAACTTGACTTGGACACACAATCTACAGACAATTTAGCCAAAGCCCCTTTAGAATTAATGTTGAAAGTAAGCCTAAGTAATAACAGTAGGCCACAGTGAATGTAATAAAGATACTCATTGAAAGAGTACCCCAAATGACAAATTCATTCAGGATGTCTTAATCAATTAAATGTTCCCTGGCATTGGCATATGCAAGTGATCCATCAAGGAACTGAATGACTAATCCACTAAACTACCCTGTAACTCTTTTCAATCTTTCTTGAAAGCAAAAAGAGGAATAATTTAAATGAATCAAGTGTTTAAGATCTATTGAGTTTCCACAAAAGGCTAGCTACTGAGCAGAACATTTATAGAAATTGGCCCAGCTTTCAGACTTGCTTTAAAAAAAAAAAAAAAAAAAAAAAAGCTAAATATATTACATTGAATCTTTAAATAATGCTTAAAGTTTAATTATTTATAGGAATGTAGCAGTGAAATGACAGTTTAGTTTCAGTTTTTAATTACCTTATAAGTTGAATAACTTATTCAAATAAGAATTTCTGGTCCTATGCATGCATTGAATAATATTAATCACTTCACTTTGAGGCATAAATTAAGCCACAGACTTGGTCAAGTTCCTTCTAATAGATTCTCTAATTAGGATCTTCAGCTTTGTGGTGGAAAGAGGTCTTGAGGAATAACCTCAATCTATTAACTTTTTCCAACCACAACACTTTGTAATAGTTCCACCTCCAGCTCGGAAGTTTTATGAAAATATTTGTATAGGTCTGTATAGAGAACGTAGAGTGAGAAGTTATTTGCATAGACCATATATTCTTCTGCGTAGGCCATATATTCTTCAGCAAACCGCTTCAATGATGACAGAGTTAACATTAGCTAAAAATATTAAGCATAGGTTGAGCCAAAAAGTATCCAAGAAGAAATTATCTGAAATACTAGAAGTTAGTGAAATATATAGTTCTTTGGTCTTAAGTAGAAGGTCTAAAAGCTAGAATCAAGAGTTCAAGTTTCTGGCTATCACTTCCTAAATTACAACTAAAACCAATGGAACTGATAAAAGATTACAGCACATAACTCCAAGATGTGACAGTTCCAAGAATGGTTTTCATGCCTGGGTTCCATAAGAAACATCTCTTATTATCCATTAATTTGCTCATAAGTGCCAAACTGTTTAGACCCGTCTTTCCTGCTCCCTATAGTGAATTCTTTCCTTGTCAACACTAGTTGAACCAATGAAGACTAAGCACAAAATGGCAAGCAGTGCTCCTTGTTTTTTAAGATATATATTTAAAAAAATATTTGTAAGTAGCCTTAATAGAAGTTTACATTAAGAATTAGATGTCTATTATTTTAAAACTCAAATTATTAGTTAAGAATTGTGATCGCTAAAATTTTCTTATGACTTTCTTATGATTCTGTATAGTTCATTTAGCATCTAGTATAAACAAATGGTATCTAATTACCTCTAAATCTAGAAGGGTGGCCAGTACATGCATCTACTCCTTAGGAACTTAGGAGAGCAGGTAGCTCCCAGAAGTTGATTGCTTAGGAATGATACATAGTTCACCTAGAAGGCTGGAAATTCTGACAAGTGATTGCAAATAAGGGCTCCCCTTAAGCAGGATGATAACCAAATGTTTAATAAAGTACACAGTAGAGGAGCAACCAACTGAAACAGATGCTCACTCAGAATGGATGCTGACTTACAGCAGTACCTTATGGTACCTGCCTGTTGAATACAAACCCCATAAGGATGGACAGACCCTCAGGATACCAGAATCAAGCCTAAAGAGCAGAACACTCAAGATCCCACAGCCTGGCACCTGTACATTTTTCTGACCTTTTAAAAGCTTCACTGTTTAGCTTTTTCTGAGTTTATATGCATAAGAATCTTTACAATAACAGCCTTCTTCCCCACGAGCTAAGTTACTGGAAATGAGGCTGCATTCTATGCAATCTAAGAACATAACTAAAATAGAATGTCAACAAAAGAAAAACATAAACCTAGTTTTCAATGATTCAAGCTATATTTTTATATATCCCCACAGTGAATGTAACAATTTTACAGATGTTAAAAAATACTCTATTTGTAGTCATGTGAACTGGTACAAACACTTTGGAAAATTATTTGTCAGTACTTATTTAAATCAAACCTTTGTACACCCATCCTACCACCCAGAAATTTTATTTCAAGATATATACACAACAAAAATGCATACATATGTTCTCAAAAGACACATATAAGAATGTTTATGGCAGCACTATTCATAAAAGCCAAAAATTAGAAATAACCCACATGTCCATCAACTGAAGAATATATACATAAATTGTGGAGAACAACAGAACACTCAAGAGTAGCAGCGACCAACATTTTTGGCACCATGGACTGGTTTTGTGGAAGACCATTTTTCCATGGACCAGGGGGCGGGAATGGTTTCAGGATCATTTAATCACATTACATTCTTTGTGAACTTTATTTCTATTATTATTACATTGTAATATATAATGAAATAATTATACAACTCACCATAATGAAGAATCAGTGGGAGCCCTGAGCTGTTTTCCCGCAACTAGACTGTCCCATCTGGGGGTGATGGGAGACAGTAACAGATCATCAGCATTAGATTCTTTTGTTATTATTATTATACTTTAAGTTCTGGGATACATGTGCAAATCTTACAGGATTGTTACATAGGTATACACATGCCATGGTGGTTTGCTGCCTCCACGCCCCCATCACCTACATTAGGTATTTCTCCTAATGTTATCCCTTCCCAATCTCCCCACCCCCTGTTATCCCACCCCAAGCCCCTCACCCCTCAACAGACCCCAGTGTGTGATGTTCCCCTCCCTGTGTCCATGTGTTCTCATTGTTCAACACGTACTTATGAGTGAGAACATGCGGCATTGGGTTTTCTGTTCCTGTGTCAGCTTGCTGAGACTGACAGTTTCCAGATTCATCCATGTTCCTGCAAAGGACATGAACTCATCCTTTTTTGTGACTGCATAGTATTCCATGGTGTAAATGTGCCACATTTTCTTTATCCAGTCTACCATTGTTGGGCATTTAGGTTGGTTCCAAGTCTTTGCTATTGTAAACAGTGCCACAATGAACATATGTGTGCATGTGTCTTAGTAACAGAACGATTTATAATTCTTTGGGTATATACCCAGTAATGAGATTGCTGGGTCAAATGCTATTTCTATTTCTAGATCCTTGAGGAATCACCACACTACCTTCCACAATGGTTGAACTAATTTACACTCCCACCAACAATGTAAAAGTGTTCCTATTTCTCACATCCTCTCCAGCATTTGTTATCTCCAGATTTTTTAATGATTGCCATTCTAACTGGCATGAAATGGTATCTCAACTTGGTTTTGATTTGCATTTCTCTGATGACCAGTGATGATGAGCATTTTTCATATGTTTGTTGGCCTCATATATGTCTTCTTTTGAAAAGTGTC
This sequence comes from Cacajao melanocephalus, assembly GCA_963573385.1. NCBI lineage: Eukaryota > Metazoa > Chordata > Mammalia > Primates > Pitheciidae > Cacajao > Cacajao melanocephalus. The sequence continues at coordinate 1,324 of CAUYLG010011687.1, read as the reverse complement.
TGTTCATATCCTTCACCCACTTTTTGATGGGGTTGTTTTTTGCTTGTAAATTTGTTTTAGTTCTTTGTAGATTCTGGATGTTAACCCTTTGTAAGATGGGTAGTTTGCAAAAAATTTTTCCCATTCTGTTGGTTGCTGGTTCACTCTAATGATTATTTCTTTCGCTCTGCAGAAGCTCTTAAGTTTAATTAGATCCTATTTGTCTATTTTGGCTTTTGTTGTCATTGCTTTGGGTGTTTTAGTCATGAAGTCCTTGCCTATGCCTATGTTCTGAATGGTATTGCCTAGGTTTTCTTCTAGAGTTTTTAAGGTGTTAGGTCTTATGATTAAATCTTTAATCCATCTGGAGGTAATTTTTGTATAAGGTGTAAGGAAGGGGTCCAGTTTCTGCTTTCTGCATATGGCTAGCCAGTTTTCCCAACACCATTTATTAAATGGAATTCTTTTCCCAATGCTTGTTTTTGTCAGATTTGTCAAAGATCAGATGGTTGTAGATGTGTGGCATTACTTCCAGGGCCCATTATGTTCCATTGGTCTATATCTCTGTTTTGGTACCAGTACTATGCTGTTTTGATTACTGCAGCCTTGTAGTATAGCTTGAAGTCAGGTAGCATGATGCCTCTAGCTTTGTTCTTTTTGCTTAGGATTGTCTTGGTTATGCGGGCTCTTTTTTGGTTCCATATGAAGTTTAAGGCGGTTTTTTCCAGTTCAGTGAAGAAGATCAATGGTAGTTTGATGGGGATAGCATTGAATCTATAAATTACTTTGGGCAGTATGGCCATTTTCAGGATGTTGATTCTTCCTAACCATGAGCATGGAATGTTTTTCCATCTGTTTGTGTCCTCTCATATTTCCTTGAGCAGTGGTTTGTAGTTCTCCTTGAAGAGGTCCTTCACGTCCCTTTTTAGTTATATTCCTATGTATTTTATTGTCTTTGTAGCAATTGTAAATGGGAATTCACTGATGATTTGGCTTTCTGTTTGTCTGTTATTGATGTATAGGAATGCTTGTGATTTCTGCACATTGATTTCGTATCCTGAGACTTTGCTGAAGTTGCTTATCATCTTAAGGAGATTTTGGGCTGAGACGATTGGGTTTTCTAAATATACAATCATGTAGTCTGCAAATAGAGACAATTTGACTTCCTCTTTTCCTAACTGAATACCCTTTATTATTTTTTCTCGCCTGATTGCTCTGGCTAGAACTTCCAACTATGTTGAACAGGAATGGTGAGAGAGGGCACACTTGTCTAGTTCCAGTTTTCAAAGGGAAAGCTTCCAGTTTTTGCCCATTCAGTATGATATTGGCTGTGAGTTTGTCATAA